>JAKSZP010001493.1:0-155613 GCA_022478985.1 Massospora cicadina | reverse complement strand
CAAAATGGTGCAACAAATGATTTTGCCAAAGTTGCCTCTTCCACCCATGTGGAAAATCCTGGTGACGCGAGCTCAGGGGGGGCGGATTTTGCACCAATGTGGGGCCTTTACAACTGTGGCAGGTAAGTGGTATGTTATTGAGACCAGTCGGTGGTCAGAGAATTCCATTTTCGTTGTTTTGAAGTGGGAGATGAGGGTTGGAATTTTGACGGCATTAGAATAAGGTCAATGCGGGTCATGGACCTTAATTGGCTGTTGTGGATGTGGGGACGCATCATGTTTTTGAGCAGTGGGGCATGTCGTGGCAGCGCATCCATTAACCCAAGGGTGGCTTTTAGAATGCGTAGTTCTATGTGACCCTGTGGGGCGTGGGGTGAGGGCGGCCACCAGTCCGTTGGTGAGGTTAGCCAACAGTTCATGTTGCCAACTAGGAAAGAATCAGGGGGTAGCGGGAGGGATTTGACTGATGAGAAAAATTCCTGACGCTCGTGTGCACCATTTGGGGCGTAGATGTTGATGATTGTGTGTGCAATGTTGGCCCACAAGAAGGTGACGACAAGCACTCAGCCATTTAGGAATGTTTCTGAGGATGTGAATTTGAAAAAATTATTTTTCTGAATTAGCACCCCACAGTGCTTCAACCAAAAGGATAGGGATGGGAGGAGCATTGTTTTCCAAGCTTCCTCAGAACCTCGTGGACAGTGGGACTCCTGGATGGCCAGGATATCCATGGGTAAATTATGTTGTAAAAAACTCAGTTTCCTAGCCTGGGATGGGGAGGCCTTGAGTCCAGCAATATTCAGCGTCCCTAGAGTGAAGGTTTCCCCCATTGCACCTTAGGTATGAGGGGGTGGGCCTTCAGGCCCACCAGCCTCTTCAAGGTCCCCACTGGCTTTCACAGCAGCGTGGGTGTTAGCAGCAACACTATCGGGGTTTTTGTTAATTTTTGTGGAAAGAGTCACATTGGCTTTGGCCTCCGCTTTTTGTTTTCCTGACATCAGACGAATTTTTTGCGGTGCAGATAAGTTTGGTGCACCATCAAGTGGGGCAAATTTTTTTTTCAGTTGGGATAGGTCCAAGTCAGTTTTGACTGGAGCTTGGGTGCAGCGATTGGGTGAGATTGAATCTCCCAACGGATCCTCAGATTGAGTGGCCCACTCAGCATGGGCCTCCCAATCTGATTGGGTGATGGATTCCCAAGTCAATTCCGCCGCAAAGGTCTCCATGTCCTCCTGGCGTTGTGAGTGTGGGATGGTGGTGGTGGCCTTGGCCGCTTCCTTGGCCGCGGCCCTACAGGCCTGCTTGGCCTTCTTCCACTCCTGCAGGGAGATGGGCTTTACCAATAGGTAGCAGCCTTGTGCTCCCCACGGGAAAGCCTCCTTGGTGCTTGCGGTTGGTTTGTAGTGCGCCTCTCCGCTGGCCATGGCCGCCAAGGGGTGCTCTTGGAATGTGATGCCCTCCTTGATGGGGCATGCATGCGCCTTATGGCTGAACGCGTCACAGTGGGTGCAAATGGGGGGCGCGCTGTCCACAGTTACCCAGAATGGGTGGGTGGTATGCCCTGCGATGTCAATAAAGGTGGAGTGTGGGATCTGGGTTAGGTCATTCATGATCTCCTCAGTTGGGGTCAGAACTGCGATGGCTTTGCTGGTGCACAGGTGTGGCATCAGCATGAAATGTTGCATTTCGAAAGATTGTATTTCGTCATATATGGCGAGACCATCTTTCAGGTGTTGCTCCAAAATGTCACGTTTACCGTAGTAGGCAAGAAGTCAAACTTGAGGAAAATTTGGTTTGATTTTGTCCATCTGGTTCATTTGGTTTTGACGACCCATTGCCCTTCAGGGAGGTCGACCACTATGCGCACTGCTGCAGCCTCATCTGCTGCTATTTTGCTTTTAAAACCTAGGTCCAGCCAACCGCATGACATGGAGTGAGGTGCAACATACACTGCAGTCAGGAAATTTTTGTGTACATCTTCACAAAATTTTTCCTATAAGGCCATTTTTTGGATGTCCAGATACACACGGACTCCAAATTCCACCAACAAAAGTGGCTGGGAGTGTGGCGTGTTGATGTACTGGTTGCATCATGCTTGCCACATGAGTATCTCTGGGGAAATTGTGACCGCCAGTTTTTTGAGATTTTTTTCTATTCCGCCAGATTCTCCGGGCGTTTTTGAACGTTAGAGGCCGCGGGCCTTCCGCCTGCTCCTCTTGCCTTTCTTGCCCAACTGCTCCCAGACATGGGCGCAGACTAATCTCCTCTGTGAGATTATTAAACTAGATTTAGTCTTGAATTGAATAGGTTGCAAAAGTGTTTGCAACGAGAAAGAAAAGTTGGCAAGCTTAATCATGTTGTTCACAGATACCTCAGATTATGCCTTTGGAGCAAACTTGGCTCAGTTGGATGAAAATGGGGTCGATCATCCTGTGTCTTATTTCAGTAAGATGCCTTCAAAAGCTGAGCGCAACTCTATCATCACTTAGAAGCAGTTCCTGGCTGTCCTGCTCGCTGTCAAATACTACCACATTTTTCTACATGTGCCTTCATTTAAAGTGATTACTGACCACGCATCTTTGAAGTGGTTAGAAAATATGAAGGACCCCACTGGACGGTTGGCTCACTGGGCTCTTAAGCTCCAGCACTATGATTGAAGATTGAGCATAGAGCTGGGATGCGCTATGTGAACATTGATGGGTTGATGCAGCTGACTGTCCTTCACCTTGTTAATAACGAAGCAGAGAGGTTGCATGACCTGACTCTAGACGCGTGAGCTGATGAAGATGAACCAGTCAGAAAATGCTAGCAAGGCACTCCCAGGACACAAAGGTTGAGAGTGGGAAGTTATATATGAAAGTAGTATTAAATTGGTTGTCCTATCTCCAACCGCCAGCAAGTACCTGTCATTTTGGAGTCTCACGATATCATGGGGCATGTCAGAGTACGCAAAACCTACAAGTGGGTAAAAAGAGTGGTACTATTGGGAGGGCATCATGTAAACCATAATTGAAGTCTTGGATGCCTGCCTGACTGTGAAAAACAATCCAGTATCACCCAATATCAGTAATAACCTAAACGCGCCAACAACCCTTTACATAATAAGTTTGGAAGTGGTAAGTCTTCTCCCTCATACTAAAGGTGACAATCGCTATATCTTGGTCTGAATTGATCATTTCACCATATGGGTTGAATCGGTTTCCTTCCCCGCTCAGACTGCTAAAGTCACTGACAGCTTCCTACATCAATATACCTTCAACAGGATGGTTACACTCAGTTCCTCCTTTTTGATAATAGAAACATACCTCCTGAGTGGTAAAGCTCCTCGCCAATTCCATTAGAGCACAACAACTCTTCTCAGCCCCCTATAACCTATCCACCAAATGTTCTATAGAAAGATTTAATGGGTTCCTAGTCTCTATACTTCATAAAATAGCCAACTCAGACCCTCTTCACTGAGATCTTTACTTACCCAACGCCCTCATGGCCTATAGTGTTAGTTACCATCGCATCCTTTAAATGTCTCCTTTCTGTGCACTGTATGGGCAAGAACCTGTGTGCCAGCTTTATTAGCCAAGGATATTTCTCTGTTGGTACTGGCCCTGAGATGTTATATAAAGTTGACCCAACGCAACATCCATTTATAATCTGAGGCCATGAATTTTTTAGAAAGACTGTCAACAAAGAAGCCCAAGCTGAGTATGAGCTCTGGCCCCCTTTTTTAATTCCAAGTATTTAGCTTGATATTGTATTTCCGCTACCATATCACTCCTAGTAGTGAGAAGCTTGGTTCTATCTTGGAAGGCCCATTTGTAGTCACATATAAGTGAGAGCTGAGTACTTTATTAAATCCCTTGCTTCTGGAGTCACTAATAACCAGGTCCACGGCTGGTCTTTCACCTTTATTCAACCTCTAACACTCTTGAAGGGGGTATGTCAGACAATTACAAGTTCAATATTGTGAAAAGAGTGTTTTAGATGAAAATAGCAATAATATCAGTCAAAAGACCCCGGCAATCCTCAGTGGAACCTTTAAATTGGGGAGATATAATTTCCTCACTTCTCGGCTAAATAGTGCTACAATTACTAGCAGGGTTATGCCAGATCGTCAGCAGAATCAAGGGAGCCATTTTGAAGTCCATCCCATCTTATAGCTAATTTAGTACAACCTACAACGTGGAGACTGGCCCCTTTTATAGGTTTGGAGGGAGTCCCACAAAGTGCAAATATTTTACTGCCAATGAATGGGTAAAAAATAAAAATCTTACATCACAGATTTATCCTAATGGCCATAGCCCTCCATCGACCATTCTATTAAAGAGAGGCGAGTCTCAAGAGCTCAATAGGTGAATCCTGATATTCCCTAATTTGAGCATTCATAGCCTGCTCCAAACTTCAAGCCTCAACACAATAAAACTACTACGCACTAATTTGTTGAGAGGGTTCGCTTCTTGTCCCTGCCACTATCACTAATAAAACATATATAAAATTAAACCCTATTTTTCCTAATATAATTTTCTTATATCTTATTATTCCAGTGGTACTACAAATCCCCGTTTTTACAATACCAGTTGAGAGTTTTTATACTCCTGTTTCTGCTGAATTGTCAAACCCGTGCAAATGTCACCAGTGAGCATTAGCCGCTTCCAGGATTTTGAGTGTCAAGAATATGCTGAGTATTTTAAAGACAAGTAAGTCCCTAAGAAATTCACACCATATCTTTCTGAGGTGGTGGCGCCTTTGTATAAGGCAAGTAGAGCAAAAGTTCTCCAGTGGTTTCCTGTTTTTCAGGATGCCTCCAAGCGGTAAAGTGCGCCATATTGTCCACGTCATCCTTCACCGTGTAGATCCAGAGAAAGAGTTCATTGTGGCTACTGATGCCTTCAACTTCGCCATAGTGTCTGCCCTGTTACAAGTGGACAGAGATGGAAAGAAACATCCAGTGGGATATAATTTACAGAAAATTGTCTTTCCAGAGTTAAACTACGCTGTTTATGATAAAGATTATTAGCAGTGGTTAAGGCGCTGACCTATTGACGTCATCATTTGCATGGCTCATCTATACCATTATGCGTCCATACAGATCACTGTGCCTTGTACTAATGCGCGACTCATGTCTTGACCCTATGGCAAGCCCGCTGACATGAGGCCCTGGCCTAACTTCTGTTTGCTTATGAGTTTCAAAGGACAAGGAGAATGGTTTGGCGGATGCTTTTAGCCAAAACCCTGCATTAGCTACAGATCCTAAGGAGATAGAAGTAGACAACACCCACTTAATTATTCAGCTGGGTAAAATTGTGTCCCAACATCCCTCTCCCATGGCCACGTGTCAGCGCTTGCTCCTCTGGAAAATGCGGAGGAATATGGTATGTTCAGAATGGTATTTCTTTCACAGCCTATATTGGCAGAGAATAATATGGTTTCTCCAAGAGCAAGTTGAACCAAGAAATATTACCAGGGGTTACCACGTGAAGGATGAGATGGTGTGGTTACAGGGACGCTATGGGTTTCCGTTGGACCACTTCTACTAGAAATTATCTGAGACCATCATGATAGAATAACCGTTGGACATCCTGGTAAGGCGGTGACTCTGGATTTAATTCGTGCACACTTATAATCGGAAGGGATTAACCGCTCAGGTTGCCAGATATTGTAAGGAATGCCTGGGCTGCAACCAAATAATACCAAATTGGAAGCCCCTCATGGGGTTGTTGTTACCAGTTTAAAAAGGCTGAAGGGCCTTGAACTTCCTTATTGGTGGATTTCATTGTAGAGTTACCTGCATCTGATGGCTACAATGCCATCATGGTAGTAGTGGAACGGTTTACAAAGTTCGCCCGCTTTTTCCCTATAGAATTACGGTTACTGCGGCGGAGATGGCTAATCTCTTTGTGTCTCATGTGTTCACACTTCATGGGGTTCCTCAGGAGATAATTAGTGATCGTGGGCACTAGTTTACCTCTGTTTTTTAAGAGTTGTGTAGGACTCTTCAGATTATCCCATGCCGTTCTACTGCCTATCACCCTAAATGGGATGGGCAGACTACACGATTTAACCAGTGCCTTGAACATATTCTGCTGTATTACACTGCCGTGGACCATTCAGATTGGGTCTTCCACCTTCCCATGGCCCAATTTAGCTATAAAAACACTCAAAATAAATTTATCAGTTGTTCCCCATTTTTCTCCAACAATGTGAGTAACCCCGCCTTCAACATGGTGCCTAGCTGTGGATCCAAAGTGTAAGCGGAGGTGGACTTTGCTAAGACTATCAAGAAAGTTCACCAGGGGGTTAATACGAATTTGAATAAAAAGGAAATACAAGTTTATAAATGGAACGCTGGTTTAAGGCAGGTAGGTCCTGCATACAAGGAAGGGGATCTCGTGATGCTGGATGCTAGAAATATCCCTATCAAGCAGTCATGAAAAAATCTGTGACCAATGATAATAGGGCTAACGCGTTTTCAGAAAGGTGGGCCACGCCTCATACCAGTTAGATCCCCCTCGTTTCAGATTTTTACGTCTTTCATGAAAGCAAGCAGGCGTTGTTTAAGAGACCCCACCAGAGACTCCAGAGGCTTATCTTATTTATGGAGCGCAAAGTGGGAAGTGGAGGATATTGTAGCATTTCGCCATGTAAGAACTTGACTTAAGTATTTTGTATCCTGGAAAAGGATTTGACATAGCGGAGTATAATTTAGGCCAGTAAGTAACTGCACCCATGCCTAATATCTAATTGAAGTTTTCCATAAGCATTTCCATGATGCTGTAAGACCCAAGTTAAAGAAAACCATCGCCGCCAGGAAGTTGGCCCCCGCCCACAAGAACTTACCTTGGCAAAAGCCCCTGGAGGAGGGGTGGAACCCAAAAAGAACAAGAGGTTAATGTCATGGCTTAATGTAATAAATGAATGTTCCAATTGTAAAGACAAGGATGAAAGTCAGGAAGCCAAAAAGGTCAAGTTGAAGGCCTTCTTGATTTGAAACATACCCTGTACCAACGCTGGGTATGGGAAAAATATGCCCAGGTTTGTCCTGGGGATGTGCGTGATGCTCCGCTCAGTGTTACAGCAAGGGGTTAAAACGCACCAACTACGTTACAAACAAAGACAGTTCGATTTGGTTGCTTGGGGAATGTGGTTTTAACCCATTCCGCTTACAATATTACTAAATATCAGTAGGATCCAGTTATAGTCATTCACTCAAGTTTGGACTATATCAAGTTAAAAATCATGTCAGATGGTACTGTGCGTTTATTGGTTTTTTGGGCTAGGCACCAGCTCCACAGATCGACGACATCCTGCCCATGGTTTAAGTATAACCTCTTGAGACTAGCTTTCCTCATTCGTCTTTTAGTTTGATAAAAACTTGTTATTTTTATTTTGTCTATGTGCATTGATCTAGTCCTATTTGCTGACCTTAAGATGTCCAAATCAACCATATACGTACATCCTTGCTTATTCCCTTCTGTGCAATGTCCTTCTGGGTAATGCTTTTTTACCCTTTATTCAGCGAAGGGTTCCATAGAAGTGGATTGGCCCTTGTCCCACTCTACTGAAACTGGAGCGTTACAGACACGCTCCTAACACTACCCTAATGGATGGAGATGGAACTGATGGAATAAATGAGAGTATTGGGTATGCTTTAGACATTAACCTTCCTTCCATCTTAGTAAAATTGAAGTTTGGAGTAATTTAACAATCATATTGCCTCAAGTTTACAATTATTACATTGGCAAAACAACCGCACACTAAAAGAGAATTTCCTTAATAATATGGTGATTTTGGCAAGCTCACTGATTTAGAGAAATTGATCCCGCTCCAAACGCAACTAAGAAACTCAGAACTGCTCTTATGCCTTCTGTGTCCCACTTGTCTGAGGTATGGGGTCCAATCCAATATCATTGCATTTAGGGTCTTTAGATTACCCTACATACTACTCACTATCATGGGGCGTCAGAAACTGTCCTACATTAATCACTTTTTTAATAACTTAGCTATTCACCAATATATTAAAATTAACTAATATAATCAAGAAAATAAATAAGTTTATTGTTGGTAGTGCAACAGGAGGCTGTTCATTCAGAACTTCAAACTAGGATTTAGAGGCTGCTACCTGCAGGTTAACTAAGCAAACATCAAAATCTAATTTTAAAAAGAGTAAGAAACGGTATTTTAAAATTGGCGATAAGTAAATATTTACTGGAAGGGTTGCACAGTGTTGAGCCCACTGAGAAACGGACAAACGATATGGAGATTGTTGGTCTGCAAAATGAACTTAATAAACTTACATAATATGAAGCGCAATCGCCTCAACCACACTACTATATTTAAATTAATATAACTAGCAGACTATTTCTGCTTGAAATTCCCTCTTCCTACTATCTGCTCTCTTTCTCTTTTCTCTCCAAAAAGACCCCCTTCTTGTCTTCCCATCACATTCATATCTGTGTCACTTTGGTCAGTTCTGACCCTTAGACTTAGCTATAAATCATTTTCCAGAACTTTTCTGGTTCCACCTCATTCTTGAGGCTTCAGAGGAATTCACTATATTCGCTAAACTAATATTATCTCTTTTGACTCGCTTAAATTGACACAATTGACTATCCAAGTTTGGAGCACCCATCATCAATAAAAGTACAATCCGCCAAACTAATTATGACTTGTCGTCAGTTTATTAATTTCTCGACATTACACCTCTTTGGATGGACAATAAGTCCCTTATTGTTATACATTTGTGGGAACTAATCATAAAGTTGTTTACTAATCTGACTACCTGCAGGTTCCTTAATGGTGTGAGCATCAATTCCAATCTTCTTATGCATCTCAAATGCTCCGGTCCAAATGTTGGTAAGCTTGATCTTTCTTTCAAATCCATGCTAGTTGTGGAACAAGACATAATCTCCTACAACGAACTCTGGGATTGCGCTACATCTACTCTGGTCAGCCACCTGATTACAAATCTTCTTAGCTAAACTAGTAGAATAAGCTTCAGTTTGAAGTTTAATTAACATTTCCATTAAGTTATTCAGATAACGCTGTGGCTCTACTCTGCCAGTGTCCTCCACACAGGAATAAAGTAATACTGGTAAAGTCGGATGACTTCCATAAAGCAATTGAAAGTGATGTTTACTCATCAGCAAATGATAGCTAATATTATAATTGAAGACGGCCAAGGATAAGAGGGTACTCCATTCTAATGGGTGACCCTTTACAAGCTTTCAAAGAATGTTTACCAATGTTCTGTTAACCCGCTCAACCATCCCATTAGATTCAGGGTGGTATGGTTTAGTTAAGACTCCGTGAATTACCATTAGTTTTTTCAACTTGGGTAGAATATGCAACGTGAAATTTGTCCCGTTGTCCGTGACAATAAACTACAGGAAGCTATGTTGCTGTATGACTCACTCCATAATGAGCTTTGCGACGGTAACAGCCCCTAAACTACTGATTGCTCTTACTTCCACTCACCTGGTCAAGCGACTTATTGCTACTAGTGTATATTTGGAGCAGTTTGACCCAGTTGGCAGAGGCCCCACCATGTCAAGGTAAACATTGTGCCAAGAGACTCAGGCCTTTACCAACTGGAAGGTCGTTTTCTTGTGGAAAGGTTTCTCCACTTGACACTGGTGACAACAAGCAATTGTCTCAAGCACGTTGTAGTGCATGCTATCCCAATGGTAACGTGATTGCAAAAACTCTAATGGTTTCCTCAGCCTTCCTTGACCTACCGCCTTGTGTGCATCCCAAATAATCTCTTGCCTGTCAGAAGGTTTTAAGAAACTCAGCATCAATACTGAAACTTTCCTATAGAATATTCCATGGCGCATGAAGGTGTACCATCTAAGCCCATCCAGCGCTTTGTTCACCTGTGGCGGCTCATCATAATATTCACAAAGAATCATCTTCTTGTACATTATGTCCATCAAATCGGCTGTAAAGGTAACCATAGTTAATTTTGAGAGACAATCCGCGTTCTGGTGTTTAGCCCCCAGATGGTGTACTATCTCAAATTCATGAGCTTGGATCTTCAATGACCATTGCGCAAACTGCCCTTCAGGCTCCTAAAGATTCTGCAGCTAACGCAAGGATGCATGATCCATTATCACTTTGAATCTTACTTCGTAGAGGTATACCCAAAACTTTTCATACACATATATCACCGCTAAGAACTCCCACCCAATCACGGTGTAATTTTGTTAGTGACAATCTAAGCTTTGGCTGCAAAATGCGACGAGGTGATTTACGCCATCATTGTCCTTCTGGGATAGGACTGCCCCTATGGCGAAAAGTGAAGCATCTGTTTGCACAATAAATACCTTTTTGAAATTAGGGTATTGCAAAACTGGCATGCTAGCCAACGTGGTCCGCAAGCCATCAAAAGCGTTTTGACAACGCTCATTTCAGTCAAAGGTGGCGTTTTTCTTCAATATCTCAAAAAGCAGCGCCCCAATACTTTTGAAGTTTGGAATAAACCGCTGGTAGTAACTGAATATCCCCAAAAACACCCAAATATCCCGCTTATTGCCTAGGCATGTCTTCTTACATATAGCTTTCCCTTCACTGGCTGAGGTTTGAGCCTTTGGAGTCTACCACAAACCTGAGGTATTCCAATTGCTCATTAAAAAGTGACATTTTAAAGGTTTGATTTTTATGTTGGCTTCAATAAGTTGGAGGAACACTTATCTCAAGTGGTTGAGATGCTCCATAAATGTCCACAAGAGCATATTGATATCATTGGAGTAGAATGAGAACGCAGGACAGCTTCAGGTCACCCAAAATGGTTTTCATAGCCTGCTGAAACGTAGCTGGATCATGGCACAACCCCTGAGGCGTATGATTGGCCTGGAACATCCCCTTCAAGTTGATTATGGTGCAAGTCTCTATTCCACCACTGGCAACTCAATCTGCCAGTACCCCAATATCAAGTCCATGGCAAAAAATAGTAAGCTAATTCAAGCCGATCTAAAGAGGCATCAATCTGTGGAAGCTGATATGAATCTTTTTTATGATGTTGTTAAGCTTCCAGTAGTCAATTACTACTCAGTTGGTGCCATCCTTGTTCTTAACTATTGGCACCAGCGACGCCCAAGGACTCTTTGATGGCTCTAACATTCCATGTTCAATCAATTTATCTACCTCCTCAGACAAAAACAACTCCCACAGCTTTTTAGTGATGGATATGCCGTGATCAAATGGTATGGTGATCTCCTGTATCATCTTATGCACAACTCTGCATGCACATCCCAAATCATGGTCATTGGAAGTGAAAATGCATTGGTATTTTTCAAACAGGTCCATCGCCCTATTTTCTGTTCATCTGAGCCCCATTTAGAGTTTCCCGTGGAACCACAGTCAATATGCCAGATGAGGTTTTACTAATAGGCCAAGGTCCTCCCAAGGACTAAAGTCATGAATACAAAAAACCTCATTAATAGGTGTCAAATACGATAAGCCACCTTTTGGTGCCTTTAACCATCATTAACACCTTCTGTAGGTTCACTAACAATAACTAAACTTTTACCTACCCTGGTAACAATAGACCAGGAGCTATGGGGATCAAACCGCAGTTATTAGTAGGGTCCCATAATTTCACCATACAGCCCTTCAGGAATTACTATACAAGCTCCGTTCCTAATATGTCCTGGTGCCCAGAAGATATGCTTAAAGATTTCGCAGTCTATAGCGGAATTCCATCATACCCATAAATCTGGTTAGGCAGAGCTCTGGTCCTTTACTTCATCCGCCAATATTAAAGAGGAATCACGCCACTGGTATACGCCAAATTAATTTGACTGAAGCAGATGGGGTCCTTTGAGACTCCTTTGGAGGTGAAATAGATAGGGATTCGTTGCCCCAGAATATTAAATGTTTCTTCTGCCATATTGACCACCACTCCTAATTGGCGCATGAATGCAGCCTTAATCAACATGTTTTAATTAATATTAGGAAAAACCACCTCCAGGTCGCATGTAACAACCAAACTGAACCTCAGAGGCGATGCACTTTAAGCCCCTCTTACACAATGTTTTGTGCCCCTGAAGTCCTGTGCACAACTTGATGCTTTACATCAGGATTTAGCGGAAGTTTAGCCACAAGCTATGTGGTCATTATATTTTCTGGAGCTCTAGTATCTATAATCGCCTCAAAATTTTGTATCCTCTATGAAATTATCACAGTAAGTACACTCAAAGTAAGAAGAACCATTTTTGATTATCACATGCGCATCCAAGGGCTTTTTGTTATCCAGAAAGTGATAATACCAGCACTGAAATGAGGATACTCCTGAAAAATTCCTCTACTGACACTGCAACATACACCTTTCTAGTGCGGCAACATTTGTTGAGGGTCTGAATTTGCCCATGACGTTATGCTCAAGGATCTAACAGGCGTACAGCTTTTGTTCAACTTGTTGAATCCCTGAGTCTATAGCTGTCTTGTCTCCCACCAGGATTAGTCTGGAGCGTTGCTGAGGGTTTGTTTGTATAAAAAAATTTTTGGGGTGAGTGCCAGGGCTGACCCAAAGGGACTGGTTAGAATTATCAGGGACAATTAAATTTGGATCAGTGGAGGTAGAGCGTCCCATCTCTACTCCGCTCAAACTTTTCCTTGTTCAGTCAGGGCTGTTGTTAATGCTTAGGCATGCAGGTTGTTGGGGCTGCTAGCCACATAATGACCTCTTTGACTGCAAAGAAAATCGGGCGTTTGTATATGGCTCATGTCTCACAACTCCAAAAAAACTTAGTCCAAAAATTAACTGGGTGACTTTAATTTGACAGAGGACAAAGCAGTTAGCCATAGCATGGACGGAAAGGATCTGTTAATGTATTTAGTGGATGAGTATTATCCAACAGATTATAACAAATTTTTGTTTATTTCCCAAAGAGAATTTGGTAACAGTCGCAGGGTGCTTTTTGTTTCACATTTGGAGCACTAAAAGTTATGGATAAATGAAATTAATAGTTGACAATTAGCATTATTGCCTCATCATCTTGCAGAATGAGACCATAACATTATACAGTTCCTGACCTGCTTTAACAGCCGCTATCATTGCTCTGCCCACATCCTCATTAGTAAAATAGCTTCTGCAACTGACACGTGGGCCTCAGTCATGAATTTCTCCACAAACTCCACCAAAGACTCATTCCCTTGAAATTATATTGTTAAAAGGTCAGCCTTGCGTTGCAACATATTCGCCACACCCCCAAACAGATGGAGCATAATTTCCTTAATTTCCTGATATGTTACGGTGCTATTATTAAGGTAACATATAACTTAGTCAGCACTCTCTACATCCAGAGCGGACAACAACAGTTTAGTCTTACACTGATCCAAGCCCATTTACTGAAAGATTTGAACTGATTACAAAAACCATGTATGTTTCTTTCACATTTAAATGAGACAGCTTGTCAATGCAGACCTCTCACTCTCTAGCAACACTATTCAGTTTACACTCTGCACAGTGTAGCCGCACTGTAGTGCCATTTAAGCGATTGACAAGTTGACTGGATTGGCAACCAACCAGGTGCAGTTGGTGAAAGTCCGAATCAAGCTGATCCTTTATACCCTTATTTTCCTGAAAAGCATTTTTTGAGTCTGAAGTAGTGTATCTAGGAAAATTTTAGTTCCACATATTGAGGTAAACTAATAAACTGGGGTGAATTCCATCAATTTGATCCTGTTGCGCCATTGCTTGGTGAATATAGACCTTTAGTGTGTTGATCAATGGACCCCCTGTAATGAGAATCACTGTCATAAAATTGCTGATAGGGTTAATATTCGCTGGAAGGGTTGCACAGTGTTGATCCCGATGAGCAACAGATGGACAATATGGAGATTTTTGGTCTGCATATTGACCTTTATAATCTTATATAATATGAGGCAATCTCCTTGACCACACTAATTTAATTAAATTAATATAACTAGCAGACTCTCTCTGCTTGCAATTCCCTCTTCCCACTATCCACTTTCTTTCTCTTTTTTCTCCAAAAAGACCACCCTTCTTGTCTTCCCCTCCCACTCATATCTTCGTCACTTTGGTCAGTTCTAACCCTATGCTTAGCTACTAGTCATTTGCTGAAACTTGTCTGGTTCTGTCTCTTTATTGAGGCTCCAGCGGAATTCACTCTATTCACCGAATTAGTATAATCAAGATTGACTCACTTCAAGTTGACATAATTGACCATCAAAATTTGAAGCTCCATTTGCATCTAAAATACAATCCGCCAAACTAAATATGATTTATTGGCCAGTCATACCATTCCTTAATAAATGGAAGCCCGCCAATCCCAGTGTTGATGGCTGGCCAGAAACAAAATCAAATATTATTAATAAATTGACTAAAAACTTATGATTGACTCAATTTTTAAATTGAGAAATAGATTCAGTCATGAAACCATTGCATGAGATGGAATTCCTTATGGTTTTAGAAATTGGAAACTATCTCGCGCAAAACCAATTACTAAACTACCATGAGGCACAGGTTTTATTGGGAGAGAAGGCCATGGCTGAATTTAATGTATAGATTTCCTTACAAAATGCTACTAAAGACTATCCTGAGCTCCACCACCCGCTGTTACCTATGTTGGCTAAGTCTTTGGGGTTTTCCTTTATTGTTTACTTCTAGCAACGCAAGGTTACCTTTGGACCACCAAATATTGTTATTCATGACTGTTGCTCCAATCCCATTATAAGTTAGCACTAAGAACTCAATAGGAACAGCTATAAATGATGGTGAATTATAGTCCTCAGGTGATACCTTTGTGAAGTTATTTTCTGGATCTGTGAGACCAAGAGCACTACGATGCAAGTCGTCCCAAGAGACTTTCCAGCACCTTCTATATCACTTCACATGTGTATAAAATTAAACAGAGAAAAGATGGTCATTAATGTAGATGGGTTACTCAATTGTTGATCAATAGTCTAGCCCACCTCAGAAGCAGGTCTAATTCCAGTCCTGCACAATGCCTGAAGTAACCTGAATTGATTGAGCCAAACCTAAAAAGAATTCCAGAAATTATCTCAATGCTTTATGCTATGCAGCTAGCTGAAATTGACAATATTGGAGAACCAGATGGATTAAGTGAATTACCTCCTCTGAGAGGATTCAAATTAGCCCTACCTATCAAAGCTTTGAATACTCATCTTCCAGATGTGGGGAAAAGATTAAAAGTATGATAGAATAAAATTAATAATCCTGCTGTTCTCACATTAAACGCGAATTCCAGTTACTTCTATGCTTGTACTTATATTGAAATAATTGTAAATATGAGCTAAGTTCACGCAGTAGTTGAAAATGGCACACCAGTTAATGCAATATAGAGCCATATTGCAAAGACATAATATTTTCCTTGACGTGGCCAATTTCAACAATATGAGACTGAAGGCCTGGTCATCATCATCAGTTAAGCTAAAGTGCCCTATCCATAAGGTTCAGATCCTTTAATGTCATCTCTCCTACTCTAGTATTACCCATCCTAAACTATAAATTCTTAATTTTCACGAGTTTTCTAAAATTTTATGGAGCAGTTCTTAATCTTGTGGAGAATTGCTTAGCATTCTTAATTAGACTTTGTTCCTTAATTACTCTCAAGATTTGCAGGATCCTCTTACTAGTAAAAACAATTCTATCTTTGTGACAAATACTAATGAGATAATCCTCATTTGTTATCAGCTGACTGGCTGTCGCATCCAGGTCTCAACCACTGTCATTTCTAAAAACCAGTGCATATCTTTACGCGATTTCTTTAATTTTGAGTTACACTTGGGGAACAGCGAGTTGTAAAAATGAAAATAACCTGGATCTCCCTTGACAATTTATCTGGAGAAGTTTATTCCTTGTTAGAAAAGTCTTGACTCAGACTTAATGCATCACCTGGTCTAATTGTCCCAGGGCATTAGGAGATCAGTGTGCTCCCCACCAATCTATATGCTCAGAAAAACGTTTTAACCAGATGACAGAAGATTGCTTACGTTCAATTACCACCCTAGGATGAGGTACTAACTTTTGAATGTATCAGAGATTTGTCAAAGAAAAAATCTCAATGCCACCCCTAGATCATGTGAATTATATCTTAGTACCAGTTGGAGGGCTTGTCAAAAGAACAAAATAATCAAGCATTTATCTATGCTGCAACAATATGCGCATTAATTTTTTACCTGAGAATACAAAATATGGTGCACCAATAATATAATGAATCTCATTGACAGTAGGGATGCTCGCCCTATATGTTCTTGACCCATACAATGCTGTTGAGTCAGCAAAGAAGTTGTACAGAAAAATCTCAACCAATTATTACAACAAGAATTTATTGTGCCCTCTCATAGTAATTGAACCAGTCCAATACCAATTGTTAAGAAAGATGGCTCCAACCAAGTAGTGAGCTACTATTGTCACTTATGTAAAATTACTATAAAACTCTTATCCTCTACTATGAATAGATGATGCTCCTTTGACTAAGAGGAACTAAGTATTTTGCTGCCTTAAAACCCATCAGCAGGTATTGGAAAATTGACCTACTGAAGGCTGAACAGGAGAAGTGCGCCATTATCACTTCCCAAGGGCTGTATCAACCAACTCGCATGCCTCAAAGTTTATGTACCATGCCAGCCACCTTAAAATAGACATGGACACTATCCTAAAAAATTTTAAGCTGAGTTGGGTCTTAGTCTACCTTAGTGACATCAAAGTCTCTTTGCTCATTCACGCAACACCTGACCATTTGAAGGAGGTCTTTAAGTGAATAGTCAAGGCTCAACTCAAAATCAATCCTAATAGATGTCAATTTTCAAGAAACAGATGGAGTATTTGGGCCCCATTGTTACCACCTAAGGGATACATCCTCAGCCTCAGAAACTTAAGTATAAATATGATGTACAAGTATTTTTTAAACATGGTGGGATACTACTGCCGTTTCATATAAGGATTTACTCATATGGCTGAGTTTTTGTTCTACCTACTCTGAAGTGAGTGGTCTTCCTCTGGTCCCCAGAATTTGAGATCGCCTCTAACAAGTTGAAATTAGCACTAACTCAAGCACAAGTGCTATTTACCCCAATTTTGAATGGCCCATATCATCCAGTCTAACGCTTTGTTAATGGGCACCTGAGCTGCAATATATCAGTGTGATGAGCATGAAGAGGAGCACTAAGTAGCTTTCTGCAGTCGCGCACTTGCCAAAAAGCTAAAATTTTTATACTGAGATTGATTTAAATGTTTAGCCATTATTTTTCTTGTAAACAAAATCATGTTTTTAATTTCAAAATATGATCTAAGTGGTTAATGATCACTCTTCTATGTTGTGGTATAAAGAGCCTGAAGGTTGGCTAGCAAGATGAGCATTATAGCTCATGGACTATGATGATGAAGTGGTGCATCAATAGGGTCATCTCACCAAAATGCCTATGGACTTTCATGAAGTCTCATTGTATCCGCATTTGCTCCATACATGAATCTATTTTTGAAAAAATGAAAACTCATAAATGCAACAACGAGAAACCAATTATCAGGCGCTCTTTGGATTGATTAACAAAAAATATCAATGCTCATTGAGGAGTTCTTTATATAATTGACAGTGATGGTAAAAGACAATTATACCTGACTCTCTCCAAATGGACAATGATTATTATGCAATCTCATTGTAATATTTAAAATGTAAACTAGTTAAAAAAGAAAACTCAACGGAGATAATATTGGAGTTTAGGTTTGACATTCAGAACATCTTAATGAAGCGCCAAGAGTGCCAATTGCAACAATCTTTTAACGCTTGAACTACCAACCAGCTGGTTAAGCCCAACTGGGCGTGGTACACTATCTTGATTGATATTTATTGGCCCTCTACTAATTAGTAGCTCTATTCATCAATGCATTATTATGGCAATTAACCATTTAACTAAGTGGGTCAAATTTAAGCCTCTACATGATATAGGAGTAGCCAGCACTGCCAAGCTTATCATGGAGCACATTATTCTCAGACATAGGTGCGTGCAGTTTATCCTAATGGTTAGCGCCCCATTCACCTCAATTAGGGTCTCAGAATTGACCCAGCTTAATGGAATTAGAGAATTTTTCTGCCTCATACCACATAAAGACCTATGAAACACTTGTGAGGTGTTATCTTTTGAGAGCGCTAATTAATAATATTAATGAGTACCAATTGTAGAATTATGGCTGTTTGACTTGCTTTTGGCTCTTCAGTCAACTGCACAGAATTATGATATTTGTGTAGTATAAGTTTTTGACAACAATTGATAGTAACTAATTGAATTGGTAACATTATAACACTCACCATAGTTGAATATCTTACAGTCTGTTGAATATTATATCCAACGCAAACTGATGGTTGCCCTTATAAGCCTTGAAGGTGATTCTGGATTGGTGGGGAACTTCTCCCTCTAACTCTTCCTTCTGGTAGAACATACCTTAGTATTAGGTTCAGAGTCTCTTCATCTCTCTTGAAGCATAGTTTTCGGAGATAGAAGAAAAATAGACAGATATCTTTCTAAACTCTAAAAAAAGTAAAATATACACTAAATGTATGACAGTCTAAATTATTAAAGTATTTTAAAATCTTTATTTAAACTTATATGATAAAATGCAAGGGAATATATAGGGGAATTTGGCTCCCAACTCTTCCGTTGGCGGCCCAATTGGAAACCACAGCCATCGCTTATGTATATACTCCATAGCCGCGCTCAACCATGATCTTCCTCATTGTTTTAGTCATATTCTGCCGCCAACCATATATGTTACCTCTTCTTATTTGAATCAAAGAATGTGTCCCAAAGCCTTCACACACCAGCATGTCACCCAAATTAGGCCAGCATCCTGCTTAAGTAATGGGAATTTACCCATAAACAACAGGTGGCAATACCTAAAAAAGTAACTCACAAATTGATTATCAAAGGTGTCATCGAAAGCCTAGCAACTCATAAACCCCTTTAGCAATTGGTTCAAAACTGTATTGGCTCCTACAAGTTAATTAATTATCTTTTTTAGCGCTAGGTAGTCAAGTTGATTATTTATCAATATTATTCTTTGAAAACCTAATCACTTTTTTATTGTTAGAAAACATCCCCTGTGAAACACTAGCAATTTTGTGATCAAAACCCAGCGGATTACTTAATGTTTGCTATGAATATTCTTCCAAACAATAGTTATTGCATACAAAGATAGCTCCCACCTTCACTAGCGGGCCTCATCCCTTAGTGGATAAGCAGATCTAATAATCAATTAAGCTGAGTAATGTGGGCTCACTGAAAGCATAACAAGAGGGTTAAAGAAATTTTGGACCAAATTCATTAGAAGTTAGCTGCCTCTCTTCCCTCCCAATGACCATCTTGTTGGTCCCCATTATATTTTCTGACAACATCAGTATAATTTACCTTTGGATTCTCTTCACAGATGTATTATATGCTGACAACCTTCCTTACTCAGTGTTGTAATCTCTATGGAGGATGAAGATCATTTCTGACTTAAGGAATTTAGGAATTGACTAGTTACTGCACTAATTAAAATTCAAGCTGAGGTTTATGGATCCACTTTAACCAGAAAAAAATCATTAACACAGGGTGATATTTTCTAAAAACCTCTGCATCAGTTCAAAATAGGGGACTGAGTATTATACAGTGATTCCAGGGGAGGGTACCCAAGTGGTAGAGTATGGACTCACTACCACTGCATCCTTGAGTACAATCCCAAGTAGATAATTTTTGGGTAGGGGACAGTTATGACTGTGTTGGTATTGCACACCAAGGCCCAAATTGGGATAGCGAATAGCAAGGCGGTCCATGGAGTTTCTGGCCTATCATATACTGTGCATGGAGGTTTTCTGGGTTTTATCCTCCTTTCCCATTTCTTTAATTCCCCTCAATATGTGTGATATCATCCTCAGATTGCCCGTCTTAAATAAAATTAAAAATCATACAGTAATTCCCACAGGTTTAGGTAACTTACAAAGATGTCAATGCTCTGTTAGGCCATATAGAATCTTGGAGCACTCATGCATCAATGTTTATACCATTAAGATTTTGTTTAATTATTTATTAACAAGGTTCACGTGAAGTTAATTAGACACTACTATAGTGTTCAGATTCCTCACCCACCTACTTTAAAGATAATTCAATAATGAGGTGGAAGTGTTGTTAAAGGCGTTGGCTCAGCTTTTAATAATCACTTTTCACATGATAATAGTTAGATTAAACAAATAACAAGCTTGGACACTCCACTAAAGCTCCTTAACAATTAACCCTAATTTTTTAGGCTTTATCATTCCAGAATTGTCACGCTGCAATTTCTTCCCTCTAAATTAACCTTTCCCTGTAAATGGGGTCTTTTATGACGATTGTACTCCTTGTATGCATTGTTACCTTTGTACCTCCCAAAAAACTTGGTTCTATCTGGAGACATTTCTGCTCTATGGCTAGAGGATCCCTTATAACTACTCCTAATTTTGTTTTTTAAAGTATCATTGTTTGCCCAAAATTATCTTATTGTACTGTTTCCGTCCTTGGACAGAGTTTTACTATCCCAAAAAACAAAGAAATAATGAGTATTATATAGTTAAATGTATAAAATTATGCAGAGATAACCTTGTGCTGGAACAGAGGTTGTGCAATTGAGTAGGATGAAGGAATTCCTGAAGGAGCTATAATTGTGCAAGTAGTGCCTGTTGCACGCACTACAATGAGGTACTAAGTAAAGGTATTTAAAATCAACTAATTATTTTTTTTGAAATAAAATGTTGAGCAACTCTAAAAACACAATAACATATAAACTGCAGAAAGTTCATGAGGTATTCTTAACTTTTAGAGTCAAAACTCACACAAAACATTTTCTATTACAACTTTTAAGTGAGTCAAAGTACTAAATTGTATATTAATATCTGGATGTAGTGTCCATGTGGTTGTGCACAGGTTCTCAGAAGTATTTCAGTACTAAAACACAAACTAAAACTTTCTATTAATTGGTAAAACATTATTATTTAAAATAAATTTTGAATTATTTTTGCTTTATAGATTGTTAACCATTTTATAAACTTCATATAAATTTTAGAATAAGGTTAATTAAAAATTTTAGGATTGACTAGATTTTATAAGGAGATTATAAACTACAAAGCAATTGCAAGACAATTTTACCAATTAGTTTTTATTTCTTCTCAAGTTGACCATTTGACTTTTTTTGTGCACTTTATATTCTATATGTTAATGTAGATATACCAAAAAGTTCAAAACTATGAATTCAAATTGAGTGAAAATTTATACTAAAATAGTAATGATCATTATTAACAAATTATAAGATCTACAAATTGTCACGTTTACTAATTTTAGTTACCTATATTCAAGAATGCTAGTATTTACATAAGTTCCTAAACTTTACATCAGCAAAATGAACCCCAAGCTAAAAGACACTTGTTTGATTAAACTGTGATTTAATTAAGCTCTCAATTTAGAGGAATGGTTTCTGACTAAATCTTAGATTAAATCCAGCAGTTTGACAGCCTACTCACTAATGGCCCAACAGCTGAGGTACAATGATAAATATGACCTCTCCTTTGGGGTCTTCTGGAGTTGCTTCCATCCACCAAAGATATAAAAAGCATTGAGGCGTTCCTTCATCCCTTTTATTGCATATATTTAAACTTATGTTTTGTAAATTTGAAATAAATATATATTCACAAAAATCAGTATGTCTATTTTTTGGGGCGGTGTCACAAATAGAATTCAAAACTGGGAGTAATTAAATTATCATTACAATATATAAGAAAACCAGAAAAATAAAAATTATTAAAATTTTAGAATGGGGCTTAAAGATCCCAAAAACAATGAATGACTGTGTGAAATCAAGCTTTATCCTCAATCACTCTCAGTAATTAGCACCAACTTTAACCCTCTGGGAGCTCGCCTAGGCTTCCACTTCTACTGCACAAGTTCTTGATATCTGCAAAGATTATTATTCTTATTGTTATTGACCAATCTGGGTATTAATAGTATGACAACTATTACATAAGTTGAGTTTTCTTAAATCCACGGGTAGTAAAACGTCCAACGCTAAACTGGTGCATGCCCTTCTTCTCGTTGAAGGCACTTCTTAAATGGCAGGGAACTCATCCCTCATTTATTCTTTCTCCGGTAGTAAGCTCTTCCATATTATCTTCTTTCAGTGGCCAGTGGAGATCTTGATAGCCAAAAGCTTTAGACAAAGTATGTCCTATCCTTAAACTCTTATCCTAATAGCCAATTGTACATCCAATGTTTAAAATATAAATGACAAATGTAATTACTAAAACTATCTATTTTATTTGAGGGAAAATGAGGGTATCTATAGGGAATTTGGAACCAACCCTTGTTGGCGCCTTACTTGAGGAGATGGCATATGTTGCCGTTTGATCAGACCTCCTTGAGCCCCACTCTCAAAGACTTCCCTCAATAAGCTAGTTGAGTTTCATTGCCTTTTAAACCCTGCAAATAATAAATGTTCACCACATTCATTAATTACAATAGAAATTTTAGAAGAATTTTCAGCACTTCACAACTTTAAAAACTCCTCCCATCAATCATTGACTAACCTCAATCAACTTACACAAAATAATTAAATTATCAATTAAAATTGACAATTTAATTACACACTAATTGTCAGGGATAATCCCCAACGATAATTAAGCAATCTGGCATATTGATCCAATGGGTCAACCATGGCGAATTACCTGATAATTGTTAGAATGTTTCCACTGAACAATAGTTATCATCTGATAATGATAACTCCAATATCCATTAGCATAATGAATCCCCATATAAATATGCGCCTATTGTAATCTAAGTATATGGGTAATATTGTCATATCAAATTTTAACACCGACTGAAAAATAAACAAAATACAAAAAACAACTAAATAATTAAAACAAATTATTTTATAAAATCAAAATGTGAATTGGAAAGCAATTATCACTGTGATGGAATTTCCATTAAGTCAGGCATTAGAGAAATTGTATAGACCAAAAAAAGTTTGTTGCAGTCCAACATCAAAAAGTAACTTTTAGTCATTCAGGTGTGGGTGCAACTTGCAGACCAGCATATGATGTATAATTTTTTCAAAATGGGAGGTAGGTAGAATGAAATCCAGAAGTCCAGAGGTCACAGAAAGCCTTGATTCTTCTCCTGGAAGTTTCCTAGTGGGCGCAGAAGGCTTCAACTGTAAATTAGTCTAGATAGCATCCTCCAACCTTTCCCATCAAAACATATGAGGAAAAATGGTGTACTATGCATTGGAGTTGGGCTTGCTTAAGAAGAAAGGCCTCCCTCCATCTTTGTAAATTTTTAGTTTCGTTTAATATAACGCTCAGGTTTATTAAGTTCCTAAACAATGTGTTAGTAAAACTAACCCCTTGCCAAAAAGAGATTTTTTAAATTGAACTAAAAACTTAACTAATTTCCCAATATAAAGGAATAGTTTCTTTTTACTGTAACTTTAAATCTCAGACTTCAATCAGCCCACATACTAATAGCCCACTTTGCTACGTTATGTTGGCCAAGCAGACCACTCTTTTGGAGCCTTCTGAAGTCGCTTATGACCATTAACGTTAGCAATGTGGTTGAGGTGTCCCTTCACCCTTGCTGAAACTGGTGATAAAATCAAATTTGATTTCAAAATAGAAAATAGCTAATCAAGAAAATAGTATTTAACTTTTTGAGGCAACATGGCAGTAGAATTCCAAACTACAAAATATGGAATCACCATCATAAATCTAGAATCATACTGGAAAAGTTATATTAATTTAATAGTTTATGCATAGGAGTTTAATCAATCCCAGCATCAATGGCTGGCTAAAAGCTTAGCTAAATTAATGTTTTAACTATTAAATAAAGTGACTATCGAATATTCCTTTAATGATAAATTGTATAGCAATTTTCACTATGATTAGACTCTCTCAAATAATGGCTTTAGAGAAATATTAATGATCAAAATCATTACATAACTTGTGGTAATAATATTTTAATAATTGCAAATACTTCATAATGTTGGTAATCTGAAGATTTTTTACTCCAGAGATATGTTTATATTTGCAAAAATATCATAAAGATTTTTAATTTAATATGGCTTTTGAATGATTTCTTTAATTCTCTCTGCACACAATCTTTTTAGGCAGCCAATAGATAGGAGATGTGTCACTATTTGTTAAAGCGTTTTTTAATTTTAGTTTAATCACCTCTGGTAAAAAAGAATGTGTTACTTTTTTAGTATTCCATCAGCTATAGACGCTATGTTGGTAATATTAGACTACTACTTCATCATAACAAGTTGTAAGCTCTGAGTGTTATGCTATGTGCTAAAGAAAACTAGGTTCTGAAGTAAATATTTTATATAAAGAGAATAAAGTTTATCAAGATAAATATTTATTTTGCTTCAGATAAAAATTGCTTTATGTATTGCTTTATTTTATATTACCTCTTCATACTTAATCTTGAGATTCATCACACCACAATCTTCATCTAAAATGATCAGGCATATGATCCTAAACATAAACCATAAACAAACATATTTAGTATGAGTTCCTCAGCTATAACTATTGTAAACTGAAATAATACTGCGTTCTTAGAAATTATGTCCAGTTATACTATGCAGGAATACTTGTTAAATCATGTTATGTGCCTGTAATTTCATGTTTTATAGGGCTATAAATTTTTATTTATTAATTATCTATAACCTAGTGGTACTAAGTAAAATATGTTGCTATATCTTTCTAAAATTATTTATATTTAGTATAAAGGTACATTTATATTTAATGCTGATTTTAGGTTATCTATAGAAAAAAATATCAAGTTTAAAGAGCTTATGCCAAACTAAAATTTTAGAGAAGGTAAAGTGATATATTAAATACAAATTTATAGATGAGTGGATAGCATAGCGGGGATTTCCTTCACCACTCTGGGTCATGTTTTGATTGAAACAGGTTTGAAACTAGCACAGGCTTAGAAAATTGGCGTTGTATATTTGTCCCAAGGTTGACCCGCATCATTTACTTTTGATACAAATTTATAGCTGAAAAAATATTGAGAATATTCTCTGATTTTAATTGGTGCAAGTATACACTAATTCCCTTAATTAAGTTACTTATGTAAACCTTTACACCTTTGCAGATATTTCTAATAAATATTTTTATTTTTTTATTGTTTAATTACCAGAATGCTATTATAAAATTAATGGATATAAAAGGGTTTTAGATGGCCTGTTGAAAATAATGCTTAGGCGTTAGACTTTGTATGCATAGGTTTTTAGTTTATTTGGGGAAGGTTGACCAGCTCACGTTTCCTTCAAATATAGTGAGGATTAAATAATTAACTAATAAAATTAAAGACACCCCAGAGGGTTAAAATCCTTCTTGTTGTCTCCAGGACCACCAAGTTTAGGACGGTAGGGGAGTTATGCTGACTTATCCTTGGATGCAGCATGAGTGAAGGAAAGAATTAATCTTTAAGAACCATATGGGGAACCATGTATTGATTGTCCTTCTGTTACATAGGGTCATGTTTTAAAACAACCATGCTTGGAAATGTTCCAATATATGGTAGTGAAAATGATTTATGGCTTCTTGGAGTGTAGGCGTTGCTTTTGTAAACAATTCCAGTACTATCATATGGATTGTCCATATTACTATTGCTACTTTTAATGCCCGTAACAATGGATTGATAGGTGACTCCATGTTTAGAGCGAACATGTTCCTAGCCAGACTGAATGATTGTCCACTGTCTTGACAGAACAGGCGCATGACCTCAGTCCATATAGCTACTGATGTTGGTCATTGTTCTAAATGGTGTACTAGCTTCCATATTGGCCACATATTGTGTATGAGTAATGGGCAGCATTTGAAAGTTCTGCTGTGCTGTATACTCTCCTCATTCATCTCCACACATGTGCTCTTATCCTATGTTGAAGTAGTGAGTGATGTGTGTATCTCAAGACTCTTCTTTGGGTCTTCAGGTTGTATGGTATATCCATATGATCCAGTTAATTGACCCTGGCTATGGTACTTGGATTTCTGCATATTATGTTATCTGTAAATATTTGGCCATTAATTTCCTGTCTGTGAGTTAGCCTTGGGCGTCCTCTGTGACTGGTCTGGCCACATATGTGAATTTTCCAAGCTCTTCTCATGGCTAGAAGTATTTGTTTGAAGTGTTTCTAGGAGTGCCATGTGGTCCTGCAGCTGTAGGATGAGATGGCAGATACTTGATTAATGTGTTTGGGTGATCTGGTTTTCTTAATCGGAGTGCTCATGTAAATTATATCTTGCTGTTCTGGCCCAATGTATATCTGGAAGATCTGGGCTAAATCTTGAGCTAACCAGGATCCTAGTATATGAGTCACTTGCTCTACATAATTAGTTAGCCCCAAACCTCCGTTCCTCCTAGGGACAAATAGGGTTTCAAGGTGTACAAGGGGATTAAGGTTGTACCAGAGCCATCCTTGTAATAGGGTGGGAATTGTGTTAAAAAAGGACGGTGAGAAAGCAATTGCATGGGCCGTAAACCATATTATTGATAGTATCATGGAGTTGGCTACTGTGACCCTTCCTGTTAGACCTGTTTGATGTCCATGTAAGGATGCAATGCGTCTTGGCATTTTATCTAGAATTTTATTTTCCATCATGGAGTTGGCGTAAACTCCTGCTTCCATCCATACCCCAAAGTGACGGACAGGTCCAGATGCTGTCTTGGTAGTGAAGGGAAGTTCCAGTGGGGTAATTGCTGGTCTTCGCCTCCTATGTCTGGTGAGGAGACTTAATGTTGTATTGGTTTATTGACCCAGGGTAGATGGCGTCCAATGGGTCTGGTATTTCCCCAGGAGTTTGATTTCCGTTTTCTCAGTGTTAAGTGATGCGTTGCTTATGGATTGATATTCTTGTATTATCTTCTCAATTCTGCAAGCATCCTGGTTGTTGGATATACCTACAATGCAGTTGTCAGCGAAAGCCATCATTTTGACTAGTGTTTGCCATAGACATTGATTCCATTGAGAAGTGTGTTTGTATTCCAGATTAAGGGATCCAGACTAAAATTGTATAGTAGAGGGCTTAGGGACCCTTGTTTGAGTCCTCTCTGTGGAAAAACTGGGTTATTTAAGAAACCTTCTCCACGCACAGCCATGGCGGCTGACTCTATGAACAACATCACCCAGTTTATGAATCTATTTGGGAGTTTAAAATTTTTTAAAGGTAGGCCCTGAGATAGGTCCAGTTCACCCTGTCATATGCCTTCTGTTGATCCAAAAAGACAAGCGCTTCAGAGGTTTTGGATTGGCAAACATTTGTAACTGTGTGGATATTGTACCATATGGATCTTCTTGGGACAAAACCATATTGTGATGGGGATATCGCATCAGTTGCAATTTCTCCTAGTCGTTTGGCCATAATTTTTGTGAGCATTTTTGTGTCAGTATTGGTTAGGGAAATTGTGCGCCAATTGGATAGGTTTAGTCTATCTCCTTTTTTGAATAAAGTGACTGTGTGTGCTTCTTTGCCTCCAGGTAGGAGGCATGTTTCCATAATGCACTTGTTCATTGAAGCAAAAAAATTTAAGATATTTTATTAAAATATTTTATATAAAATTCATAGGGAATCCCATCAGGTCCATGACATTTCCCTCTTGGTGTACCGCATACTACTTCCCATAATTCCTCACATGATATTAGGTTGATTAAATTGTTGTTTTGAGCTGCGGTGTTGATATGTACATTTTTGAGGATTTTTTTTGATTTTTGTAGGTTGACTGTTTCAGATTTATATAAGTTCATATAAAACCAGTGTACTTTGGTCACAACTTCTTTGGGTGTTTCCATATGGATTTGTCCAGTCGTTGGACCTGTGTGCAGGTTATCATATTTTTTAAGCGTGAACTGATGGAAAAAATAGTTCTAGCAAGTTTCTCCATCTTTTATGTTTTTTGCTCTATAATGAACTCCAACTAGGTGTTGGTGTTTGAGTATCAGGGTGTTTAGCTGAGCTGAAACCTCTGTCCATTTGCTTCCCCATCCATGACTATATCCTGTATGTTGACATTAATTTCCAGATGA
The DNA here is from genome assembly GCA_022478985.1 of Massospora cicadina. NCBI lineage: Eukaryota > Fungi > Entomophthoromycota > Entomophthoromycetes > Entomophthorales > Entomophthoraceae > Massospora > Massospora cicadina. The sequence goes on along the minus strand of JAKSZP010001493.1, from coordinate 127,550 downwards.
TTGATTTCTACCAAGGTGTGCTTGATAATGGCTGAAGCTGCCCTGTAGCTTCTTAATGTTGTGTGTTTAATCTGTTGATTTGTTGATTTTTTGCTTTTTTCCCAGGTGGTTAATGGGTCCAAACAGGAAGGCGTTTGAAAATCCCGTGTTAAGGTTATTTCCTCTATCCAGGATTGAAATTCTGAGTCAGCTAAATTTTCTGTGCGTATTCTGCACCACCTGGGTGCTTGGGTAGTTGTTTCCACTGGTGTGTATGACACCAAAACTAGCTAATGGTCAGAGAACTTGAGTTATGTTGTCTTGATTTATGAATTTGGTGTTGAAAAATTAATAGTGCAAGTATTAGGTTTATCTGTTAAATAGAGATAAGTACACCGTTGTGCACATGTGGGCTTGTCATGTTCTGTAGGAGGGGTGACCTTTTATGTAGTGGATCATATAGTCCCAGGGTGGCCTTTAGCACGCAAAGTTCAATTTGCCCTGGTGGTGCCTCCGTTGTGTGTGGTCATCAGCCAGTATCTGGGTTAATCCAGAAGTTCATGTCTCCTATGACAAAATTTTTTTCTGGGAGATGGAGTTGTGTTAGAGCTGTTAAAAACTCTCGTTGGTCTGTTGCACAGTTTGGTGCATACATATTGGCTATTGTGTGCACTTCATTGTGCCATGAGAATGTTATGGCGAGTATGCGGCCATCCAGGAACAAATTTTTAATAATGAATATAAAGTTTTGGTTCACGCATACTATCACCCCACAGTGTTGCAACCTAAACAATATTGTTGGGAGGAGCATGTTTTCCCATGCCTCCTCCTTTCCCTGTGTACAGTGGGTTTCCTGCACCGCCAGGATATCAACAGGTGGGTTTCACAGAAGACTCAACTTCTTGGCCTAGGATGTTAAGGCCTTAAGTCCTGCTATGTTCAGCATCCCTATCCCTACTGAGACGCCCAATGCGCCTCAGGAGCGGTTAGCAGGGCCCCCCAGCCATACTCCCTCGCCCTCATTACTCTCCATTGCACCTCTGCTGCGGAGAGCATAACCTTGAGTAGGAGTTGGGGTGTATTCTGCCCCTTTTGTTACCGCTGTTTTTTCTCCTCTATTGCCTTTGTTGGTTTTCAATTTATCATTGCGGTGCACTTGTGTGCTCTTATTGGCCACATTTTTATCTTGCGCATTCCATTGTTGATTTTCACTCCCAATTGGGTTGTGCTCTGCGATTTCAGGGGGTGTTCTGAACCCCAGTTTTGCCGCATTTAACTCCAAATCAGGTTCCTCTGAATCCATTCTGTTTGGATTGGTTGTTTGGTGTTCTGTGGGATTTGATTGGCTCATTGTTTCAAGTTCATCCATGTCTCCCTGGATCTGTTTCAGCGAGATGGATGAGTCTGCTGATGCTTTTACCTTGGCCACGGCCAACTTGCAAGCCTGTTTGGTAATTTTTTGCTCCTTCAGGGAAATTGGGTCAACTATCTTATATTGCCCATGTTCTCCCCAGTTGAATGCTTGTGTGGTATCTGTGATTTTGGTGTACTCTGATTTGTCTTCGCCCATTTCTTCCTCACAGAATCCCATTTCTCTTAGGTCTTCTTTTATGGGACAAGCATGAATCTTGTGCCCAAAGGCCTGGCAGTGGTTGCACATGGGGGCGCGCTTTCCACTGGTGTATGGAATAGTTGGGATTTTTCCCATCAATAGTTAAGGATGCGATATGAGGGATTTTTGTGATATTCTCTCTATCTCCTGGTTTAAGGAAATGATTGTGATTGCTTTTTCAGTGCTAAGGATCAGCATCAACTGGAATCTTTGCATTTCTAATTGTTTAATTTCTCTGTAGGCTTCCAAGCCTTCCTGGAGATGCCGTTTGACTACTGTGCGCGCCAGTGTAGTTGGAAGGTAATCAAAAATTGTGAAAATATCTTTAGATTCTGTCCAACATGTGCATTTGGTCAATAATAAATGCTGACTATCGGGAAGGTCAAGTACTACTCTGACCTTCACTGCTTCATTTGCTTCTTCCGCTGTTTCAAACCCAAAATCTACCCCAACCTTTGTGGATAGTATGGTTTTTAAGTACACTGCATGCGGGAAAAATCTATTTTGGGCTTTGCCAAACTTTTCCCACATTGGCAGTGTCTCTACACCCAAGAATACTCATAGCCCATGTTCCACCAATGACAGTGGTTGCAAGTGGGATAATTCCATGTAACTGCAGTATTTTACTAAAATATTCATAAAACCCATGGGGTGTGCCACCTTGGATTTTTTGTTTTTACTGGTATTTTCATTTGTTCCTGTGCGCTTGAACCTTTGGGCGGTGCAGAACCAGTCCGCTCCCACCTACTGCGTTTACCCAATTCTTACTTTATTAATTGTTCTCATCTCACCTGGTATTGATTAACAGATTGTGCTGTTTGAATTGATCATAGTACTAAAGTGATAGTAATTGTAAAGAAAAGCTTTTGTGCATAATTTAATTTGCTCTAAACTATAAGATACTGCTTTTGGCAGTAGCCTTAGAAAATTTGCAAAATTAACACTTTTTTGGAAAGAGGAACATTTTACTATAATAAAGAGAACAATGTAGTATCTACTTCGCCAAAGGCTTACATCTCACTATAGAAATCCTTTATTTGCACTTGGGTTTCTTCCAGAAACATAGGAAAAAAAGATCCCCTTTAAAAATAAATCCTTCAGATATATGCCCTTTCCACTATAGTTACTATTGGTACGTTTATGTATGCTAAGTAGCACTCTAAAGTGGTAGTTTATATAAGTTTTTATCTAAAATTAGGTTAAGGGAGCAATCACTAGGTCTAAGGGTATTGCCATTATAATTGCAAACAACTGGCTGCAATCAAGGTCTTGGTAGATGGCCAAAGTTATAATATGCTTCCTCATGATGAATATCCTATGCTAGCATGGATGACAAGATATAATTTATTTATCATAAATGATTTTATGTGTTCATATGAACTCCCAGTCCATGAGCCAAGGAAATCATTAAATCAAGATAGCAGAAATTTTATCAATGGAGTTAAGAATTTGATCTTTTTATAATATATCATTTATGACTTTGACGATGAGGAAAGATTATCAAAAGTAATATATATAACTTTTGCAACTCCTAAGAAGTTGGGGCTGCGTGCTAGAGTACTCAATAAATTGATTGAATCTTATATCAATTATTAAAGTAATGGAGGCAGTTCGACCTTAGGACAAATATACCACACCAAGTTTTGTATAGCCAGTACAGATTTTTGAACATGTGTTGAACAAAAACTGCACTAGAGTGGAAGCAGAATTTACCCTGCCAGGCTAACCACCCTTCCTATATCAATTATTAGCTAACCTATAATCTTAAATTTTATATAATTCAATAGTTGGTAAAATCAATTAAAACATTTCCCCTCATTTGATCAAAACCAAATCACAAAGATGAATGGGGATCAGATGAGCTATTGAGAGCTCAGGGCTGAGAGGGTGGAGTGCGGGTAGTACTTCACAAGTGAGTTATCATGCACTTGATTAACAAGATGGAATTTATTGGGACCCTTCAGAGTGCAAGCATCTATAGATTTCTTCTCTATTATTTCAAAGGCCTTTTCATGTATGTGCTTGTTTGCTATTCCTTCCAAAGCCATGAGTTTTATAATACCAGACCAATATCTCTGCACCAAAAAGTAGGTAATGTCCAACAGTCTTTGGTATCATGAGCTCTAGCCTTAGATTTTTAAGTCAGGCGTTGATGTGGGCAGAGCTTTGTAGCTAAATAAAGGTTCACGAAAGATTATCAAAGTATCTGATATGACTTACGCTCTCCTATGTAACACACTAATACAAAAGTGGAGGCAGTGTGGGTTGCTTCATATGAAGTAAGGCAAATGGGGAGTACCCTGTGGCCAAGTGGTATACAATGTTGTACGTAAATATGGTGTGAAGCGGGAAAAGGTTCAAATTAGACGCTTTACCTATAATTAACATAATTAAAATCCCACAAGAATTAAGTTCACTTGTTTGCTTTTGCCGTTGGTCTTGGGGTGATAGGGCGTATATAGTCATCTCTATACCCATTGAATCAATAATATTAGAGATCATCCGGTATAAAATTCATTATGTTTTCCATCAACACAAACTTAGGGCATCCGTGATGATAAATAGCGTCATCTAGAATAAATTTAGCTGTAGTTAAGTCCTCTAAGTCTATGTCAGCTTTGGCCTCTACTCATTTGGTGAGGTGATTGATGGCCATAATTATATATTCATACTTAGCAGATGTTTTGTCCAAGGGCCCCACAACGTCCATAGAGATGATGTGCCAAGAAAATTGGGGATATCCTTCTGATAGAAAATGTCCTTCTACTAGGGTGCTTCAGCTTGGAATTCCTGACAGCCGTTGAGAGTTTGATGGATATTGTAAGAAATAGAATACCACTATTAATGGGATTGTAATTGTTCAAGCATTTTCATATCAACGTTGCCATCTCCTTATTAGTGGCAGGAATCAAATCCATTCACTAGGTGGGTCTAGGGAACAAAAAAGGTGTTTGTCAACAATCTTTTTATAGTTTCATTTCTCCACAAAACTATACTGCATCAATTTTTCTAACATGCGTTGAACCTCAACAGTTCTTTATCATATAGGTGAGTCACCATTATTGTCAAACAATTATTGGCTGGATTTGACATTAAGGCTAAGATGGGCAGATGGGAGTTTATCACGTCTGAATGCTTGATGCCAGGTCAGTTCTGAATCTCAAAGTTTTACGCTTGTAATTTCAAGGCCCATAGAGCAAGCCATTCTTTGGGCTCCTTAAGATTTTCAAACAGTACAAACAGGCATGGCAGTCGCCATGGTAAAATGCACTCTATAGATGTAAATATAAATTATCATGAGCGTTTGACAGCTAGACACTCCTTTTCAGCAATGATATAGTTCTGTACATAATATCTAAGATTCAGATGCATAATAGAATGGTGTTCTACCCCCTCATTATCAAATTGAGAAATCACCGCCTCTATGGCGAATAAAGATGCTTCTGTATGAATAAAGAAAAATTTATCAAGTTTTGGTACATCAGTATCAGCGCTTGGGTTAGGAAAAGCCTTAGCTGATCAAACGCTAGCTGGCAGCTTCCTGTTTACAAAAATTGTACCCCAGTCTTGAGAAAGTGAACAAAAAAGCTTAAATAATTTACTTGACTGCTTCACAAACCGTTGATAGTAGCTAATCATACTCAAAAATACTTTATTATCATAGTTGCTACTTGGATGTGATATTGTTAATTAGCCTCAACTTTAGTAGGTTGGGGCTGTAAGCCTTTTTTGTCAATGGTGACCTCAAGTTACTCAAGTTATTCTTAAAAAATCACTTATGGGGTTGTTTTTAAATTGACCTTGTCCAGGCGGTGAAAAATAACCTCTAAATGCTGTAAATGCTCCATAAACGTTTAGGAAAAATATTTAATAATCTAAATACACTAACACACTCTAGATTTTTCAAATCCACCAAAATGCTATCTATGGCCTTTGAAATGTCACAGGGGCGTTACACAGCCCTTACAGCATCTTATTGGGTGGTATAGACCCTGAGTGGTAATTATAGCGCACTTCTCCTGTTCTCTTTCAGAAGCTTAATTTTCCAGTATCTAGAGATTAAATCCATAGTGGAAAATACTATGCTCTGTACAAGTGGTCTAGTGCATCCTCAATATGGGGAAAATTGTAGGATATTTTTTAGTAATGTTGGTGTGTTTACAGTAGTTTATTAATACTCAATTTGATCCATCCTTCTTTCTATTAGATAACACCAGGGAGGCCCAAGGTTTCTTTTGCGAACTAACTCCACTGCTTCACAAGTTAATTTTTTCATAATTATTGACTTTATCTGTCGCCTTTGAACGCCAAATAGGATGGAGGCAATTTGGAAGATGATTAACATTATTGTTCTGGTGTAACATATTTTGTGCACAACCCAAATTCATGGTCATTTTTTAACAAAAATAAACCTATGCTTTTAAACAGGGGCAGACCATAGTCCTTCTCATCTTCTGTCAACCCATAAAGAGTTTTTAAGGTATCATTGAACATATTAATTGACGCTCAATGTCCTTGAGCCCAAGTTTATCCAGACTCTAAAATAATGGATACTTTATACTACTTCAATGGGTAAATTATTAACAATAGCGAACATATGGTGTCACTTAACTTTCACAGAATATGGATACTGATTGGCTAAAATCACCTTAATTTCACCATGTCATAATAGAATAAACTCAGGCGCAGAAACAGATTCCACGTTTGATTGGCAAATGGTGCAAGTATCTCTCCATATAATCCTTGGATTTTTAAGGTAATTTCTGTCCTCACTATGACTTGATGACCTGCTAGAATGGTTAAGTTACATTTAGTACATACAGGAATACCCTTAGATACTATAATCTGATTTGGTACTCACTGGACACAGCCAGGTAGCTACTGGTACAATTGGCACTATGCCATCCTTGGATATAGGCTAACAAAACTTTATTCTAGCTTTTTGGGGCCTCTTCCTTTTACTTACTGTTATAATTTTGGGCGGTATCACTAGGATCCGCTGGGCTATTCACACAGGTTGAGCCCTCTGAACAACGGACAGACAATGTGAAGATTGTCAGTCCTTCAGATGCACTTGAAAATATATTAAAAATAGGAGCAATTGCCCCAACCACTCTTTTTATTTATTTTATAAATACAGCTACGTTTCACTGTCCCGCTTGTCTTACACTAAAAAACCCTCCTTTCTCAATTGCCCATTTTGCTTATATACATCAGCTTCAGGCTATACTATTTCTCATTGATTGGGTTATTCTATTCCACCGATTTTCCTCAAATTTGGCATGTTATTCTTAATCCGCTGTCGCCCTAGTTGTAGGCGATTTACTTCATACTTGTCAAATATCAACATTGCCTTATCGCCTTATATAGAGGTGATCCAATAAACTCATTATATCCAATAAGACTCGTTATATCCCAATATCACCTCATCTCAAGACAATCAAATATTTGTAACTGAAACTGTGTTTGGAGGTTTCTACCCAGCTGTCCTAAGATTATCGTCCAGTTATATCAAAATCGAGACATTACCCCCTCCTTGACTGGGCAATAAGATTCTATTGTTTGTAAGGTCTGAGGAACTTTGCGTGTATCTGGTTAATGATCTTACCACTTGTAGGATCCTTAATAGTATATGCACCAACTCCAGTCTTCTCTATTACTTCAAATGGGCTGATCCATATACTAGCCAGCTTATGCTTCCACCTGAATCCATGTTGATCATGAAAGAGAACCATATCGCCTTCCTTTAATGGCACCAACCCACTATGGCATACCTGATCAGCGGCCTGATTCCTAATCTCCTTAGCCAAGCTGAAGGAATATGCTTTGGTTTGTAGCTTGATCAGAATGTTTGCAAAATTAGTCAAATAGTGATGGGGTTCTAGTCTGCCAGTGTCTTCTACACATGCACAAAGCAGTGCCAGAAGAGCCAGGTGTCAGCCATATAGTAATTGGAAGGGCTCTTCCCCATGGCAGAATGGTAACTAATGTTATAAGCGAACGCAGCTTTGGAAAGAAAAGAGCTCCAATTAGAAGGGCGATCCATTACTAATTTTTGGAGTATTTTCACCATAGTTCCATATACTCGTTTGACCATTCCATTAAACTTGGGGTGGTATGGGGTCATCAAAACTCTACAGATTCCCATGAGCTTGTTCAGCTTTAGAAGGATGTGCGAGGTGAAGTTGGTGCCATTATCAGTGAGAATAGTCTGAGGGCAACTATGCCATTGAATAATGCATTCCAACACGAATTTAGCCACTGTCACTGCCCCCTGATCTCATATTGCCCTTGCTTCAACCCACCGGGTCAAGTGGTCAATAGCCACTAGAATGTACTTACAACAGTTAGCTCCTGTTGGCAAGGGGCCAATGACATTGAAGGAGACTGTATGCCAATCAAAATGTGGTTTCACTAACCAATATGACATCATATGGTGAAACAGTTTCTCCACTTGGCACTGATGGCAACAGGAAATAGTTTCAAGCACATCAAAGCTCATACTTTACCAATAGTATTGTAATCATAATAACTCCATAGTCTTACACATGCCATCATGCCTGACTGCCTTGTGAGCACTCATAATGATTTCTAGCCGTGCAGAGGGCCACAGGAAATTCACCGTAATATCACCAATTTGCTTGTACAGTTCTCCATTCCATTGGAAGGTATTTATGCACAATTCGTTTAACACTTTGATTACTTGGGCAGTTTGTCATCATAATTTTCGCTGAGCATTTTATCATACATCACATTGCTAAGGTCCGCTGTCACTGCAATAGTCAGTAACTGAGATAAACAGTCTGCATTCTGATGCTTCGCTCCTGGACAATGGAAAATATCAAAATTGTAATCCTGTAACTTGAGAGCCCATTGAGCCAACCATCCTTCTGGTTCTTTGAGATTTTACAACCAGCGTAATGATGCATGAGTGGTTACAACTTTAAACTTTACCCCATGCAGATAGACTCTGGATTGTTTATATGCATAGATCACTGCTAAGCACTCTCGCTTGGTCACAGTATAGTTACACTCATGACAGTTCAGACTATGACTACAGAAAGCAACAGGATGTTCTTCCCCCTCATCATCTTTCTGAGAAAGTACTGCCCCAACAGCGGAAAGGGATGCATCCATCTGAACGATAAACTCCTGGTTGAAGTTTGGATATTGCAACACCAGTGCACTGCTCAATGCCATATGGAGTGCATTGAAAGTGGATTGACAACATTACATCCACTCAAACACAGCATCCTTTTTTAACAACTCGAATAGTGGGCCCCCAATACAGCTAAAATTAGGGATAAAGCGTCAGTAGTAACTGACCATCCCCAGAAATACTTGTATGTCACGCTTAATATTAGGTGTAACCATTTTGCTAATGGCAACCACCTTAGCCAATAGTGGCTGCAGCCCAGTTGAATCTACCACAAAACCCAGGTATTCAAGCTGATCTTTTAATAGTTACACTTTCAAGGTTTAATTTTTATGTTTGCCTCAGCCAGCCGGCAGAATACTGCTTCAAGGTGGTCTAGGTGCTCCAAAAAGGTTTGAGAGAAAATGTTAATATCATTGAGGTATACTAGGATGCATGACAGTTTCAGGTCGCCAAGAATAGTGTCCATGGCCCGCTGAAAAGTAGCAGGAGCGTTACACAGTCCTTGAGGCATCTGTGTCAGTTGAAAAAGGCCCTTAGAGGTGATCACAGCGCATTTTTCCTGCTCTGCCAAGGGTAACTCGATTTACCAGTAGCCTGATATTAAGTCCATCGCAGAAAAGTAGCGGGCACCCCTTAATTGGTCCAGAGCATCGTCAATCCTTGGCAAGGGGTAAAAATCCTTTTTTGTAATACTGTTGATCTTCTGATAGTCTATTACTACCCAGTTGGTGCTGTCCTTCTTTTTTACAATTAGAACAGGCGAAGCCCATGGGCTCTTGGATGGCTCAAGCATCCCTTGTTGTAATAACTTATTGATTTCTTCAGTAACCATGTCTTCTGCTGCCTGAGAGTAGCAGATCAGTTGAGACCTTATTGGAGGATGATCCCCGGTGTCCAATCAATGGAACACCCCCTGAGCACACCCTAAATCGTGATTATTAACAGCGAAAATCCCCTTGTATTTCTTAGATAAAGCCATTGCTTGATCTTTTTGTTCATCCATTAATCCCATTGAATTGTTCTGCGGGACCACCATTAGTACTTTAACTGATGGTTTGAGCGGTAGTCCAAATTCATCCAATGATCTGAAATCATGAACCTGACAGACCTCATCTATGGGAATCAGATGTAGATACGCTATAGTTTGGTGGCGACGGATTTGCATTGGTTTGCTCTGCAGGTTTGCTAACAAACCCTTTATCTCCCCATGTCCCAGTAGTATAATTTCTGGAGCCACATGCAGCTCAAACCGTGTTTGATGATAGAGCCCAATAACTTCCCCATATAACCCACTCGGCACTTCTACCTTTAACTTAGGATTCACTAAGGCTTGATGGCCGGAAGGGATGGATATGGGCCCTACCACTTAAAGAGGTGTCCCTTGATATTCATAAATCTGCTGAGGAAGGGCCCAAGTTTTGCGCTTCAGTTGATAGTAGCTAACAGGCCATACCCCGTCAATGTAGGCGAGGTTGATATGACTTGTATGCACTGGATCCTTTGGTACTCCCCTAGTAGTAAAGTATATTGGGATCCGCTGACCCAAGATTTCGAGGGTCTCCTCCATCATATCAACAATAGCCCTGAAATGATGTAGAAAAGCGGTCCTGACTAATATGTTGTAGTGTTAATTTGGTAACACAATCGCCGGAGCCACAATGACAATGGACCCAAAGTGCAGAGGCAGCGCACTATAAGCTCCCTTGGAAACAGTACTTACAGCTCCAGCAGTTCCATAAACCATGCGATGGTCTACGTCAGGTTTCAATGTCAATTTTTGCATTAACTTAGTGGAAACTACACAGTGCATTCAAAAAGTTCTGGGACTAACGTTTTAAAGACACAACTTTACAAATAAATAGACTTTCTTTTATCATAATCTAACATACGACCTTTCCTTCTCTATACATATTTATATTGCTAAAACAATTGTTAAAAGGTATGCACATAGTTCCTATTTTGTATAAACATGTTTAAACCAGCTGTCACATTCTTCTGAATTGTCTCTACTTTATCAAAAGGATGAACCTTCAGTGCCACCTTCAGATTATAATTATCCACCCTATTCACCAGATTTGGCTCTGTCTGACTTCTTTCTGTTCTCTAATCTGAAGGTGGCACTGAAGGTTCATCCTTTTGATAAGGTAGAGACAATTCAGAAGAATGTGACAGCTGGTTTAAACATGGTTATACAAAATAGGAACTATGTGCATACCTTTTAACAATTGTTTTAGCAATATAAATATGTTTAGAGAGGGAAAGGTTGTAGGTTAAATTATGATAAAAGAAAGTTTATATATTTGTAAAGTTGTGTCTTTAAAACGTTAGTCCCATAACTTTTTGAATGCACTGTGTATGTTGACTGGAGCACCAGTGTCTATTATAGCGCGAACTCTATTTTTCACTACAAAAATATCACAGTATGTACACTCAGAATAAGAAGAATATTGACTGTCTAATACATGAACATTTATGGGCTCTCTTTTCCCAAGAAAATTCATAATCCCTTCTCTGACTTGGGGTATTCTCTGACAATGGTATCTACCTGGAAGGGTGACGTTTACTCCTTTCAGAGTTGGCGCATTCATGGCAGGATCGAGTTGGTCTGAGGACGCTTGATCAAGCATTTGACAGGCATAGGGTTTTGGTTGGTCAAGGGGCTCTTCTTTTGCCACCGCTTTAGCTTGAGCTCAGGTTACTACGTTTACTCCTCCAACTGGCTGCTGGTATAAAATTCCGTCATTGTAGTGAGAAACTTTTGCAGGATATACTACTATTGATATGGGGACGTGTTGAGTGGGTATTGCGGAGGTAGAGAGTCCCATCTCTACTCTGCTTGATCTTTTCCCTGGTAGTATTGGTCTTGTTGTATGTAATTCACTCGGCGATTGTGGCAGAATTTTGCCAAATGACCAGGGCGACCGCATTTGTAGCAGTTGACCCCATAGGACCACATCCTGGGTTATCATAAGCAGGTCCAGACTGGAATGGTTGAGGTCGCTCAGTATACCCAGTTCCATGTCAGTAAGTTGATTGTTGACAGTCGGCGTAATTGGGTCCAGGTCAATAACTAGGTTGCTGGCGGTTGTCATGGCCAGCCCATTGATGCTGATCGAACTGTTGATTATAATTTGGTTGAGGATGAGGCGCAGAGTTATAATAAGGCTGAGGATTACTAAACGAAGCTGGAGGCGGACGATAGTATTCTCCAGAATAAGAGGGTGCTGTGGCAGTGGTAGTCTTGTGATCTTAATTTGGCGGTGAAAAGTTAGGAGATACCTGATGTAAAAACTGTACAATCTTAAGCAGAGGTACGTCATCATCCAGAAGCGGCAAAATAACATTAGAAAGTTCATGATATGGCTTCACTGTGGCGGACATGGCAATGCACACGTCAGCTTTTGCTAAGTACCCAGCTCCAATCAGCACATGGGCTTCTGTTGTGAATCAATCAGCGAACTCAATGAGAGTCTTGTTCCGATGGAATCTATTGAATTAAGAATTCCACTTTCCGCTGCAACATTTTTGAGTTTCCTCCAACAAGTGGAGTATGGTGTCCTTTACATCCTTATAGGAGACAGAACTACTTGGGAGGTAACAGGTGACCTGATCGGCGCTTCCCACATCCAGAGCAGATATAAGCAACTTAGCCTTACGTTTATTGGAGGCTCCTTCCATGGCGAACTCAAACCATTTAAAGAACCCATAGATGTTCCCACTATGGTCAAACGGTGGTATCTTTTTGACATTAATTTCCTCCTTTTGTTTGTGGTTATTAGGCCTGCACTGAGGAATGGAACGAGACCCAAAAGAAGATTCTCGATGAGGAGTGTGATTAGCAGAAGCTGGGATATTTGTCACTTCTGGGGTAGTATGACCGTTGGTGGTAGGTGGTACAGCCATTACTGGAGGTAAGTGATGTTCTGACTCATATGAATATCCGGTGCTATTATTGGGAGTGTCATAGCCTTGACCAGAGCTGTATTCTCCTATGTAGGATTCATCTTCTTGATAGTCATCTTCCTCCCAGAGAGATGACTGAGAAGGAGTAGAGAATCTTTGTTCTGCATATTGCAGCCACTGGGTGGTATCATTTAGTCGTTCAGTAAGTTCTTTGTTTTGTAGTCCCAAGATTTGCATTTGACTAATTGTACTAGCAAGCTGTTGCATGACCGCATTATGTTCTTGAAGGAGTTCATCTTGGTTTTTGAGTACTGCGTCCAAGATGACTTTGAGTTCCTCATATCCAGCTGTTATGGGATTCCGGGAAGACTCCCTAATGACACGGCCTGAATAAGGCATGGTTGGCGACTGGGGTTCCAGAGTGTTGGGTGGTTGGTCAATGGGCCTCCTGTAGTGAGCACCACTGTTATAATTTTGGGCAGTATTGCTAGGATTCGCTGGGCTATTCACACAGGTTGAGCCCTTTGAACAACGGACAGTTGATGTGAAGATCGTTGTTCCTTCAGACGCACTTGGAAATATATTAAAAATAGGAGCAGTTGCCCCAACCAATTCTTTTTATTTATTTTATAAATACAGCTACGTTTCACTGTCCCGCTCGTCTTACACTAAAAAACCCTCCTCTCTCAATTGCCCATTTCGCTTATAAACATCAGCTTCAGATGATAGTATTTCCTTATTGATTGGGTTATTCTATTCTGTCGATTTTCCTTGAATTTGGCTTGTTATTCTTAATCCACTGTCACCCTAGTTGTAAGCACTTTACTTCATGTTCATCAAATATCAACATCGCCTTATTGCCTTATATAGAGGCGATCCAATAAACTCATTATATCCCAATATCGCCTCATCTTAATGCAATCAAATATTTGTAACTGATACTGTGTTCGGCGGTTTCCACCTGGCTGTCCTAAAATTATTGTCCAGTCATATCAAAATCGTGACACTTACAAAATAGTAAAAGAGTTTGACACAATAACTCCACCATATTTTCTTCTAAATCTGCTTTGACTCCATATTTCCTCATAAAAGAGGTCCTAATTAGAAAGTCATAATTTCAATTGGAGAAAAATGATAGTAGGAGGTTAAATCACTAAAGAACCAAAACTCAGAGGTAATGCTCTGTACACTACATTCAAGGTTGTGGTCTGTGGGCCAGCAGTACCTTGGATTTTTTGATCTATGTCTGGATCAAGAGCCAGTTTTTTCACTAGTCTAGTGGACACAATATTAAATGGTGCCCCACTGTCTACAATAGCTTAGACTTTGAGCTTATTCAGAGTTATATTAATACAAGTACAATCAGAAAAAAATAAGCATCGGTAGGATTTATTGCAAGGCAATCCAATTTGTTCTCTTTATCTAAAAAACTATAGTTCTTCACATAACTGTGGACTAGATTTTTTTCAAGGCTTCAATAGGTACAGCTACCTGTACCTCAGTCAACGTGAATGTCTCACTAGAAGTAATTTTATGCTTGGGGGTTCTAACTGCTGGACATATGAATTTGGTATTACTTTTTCAGCCAACTCATTGTTGAGTTTTTCTTGCAAATGGGTAGTTGCTGTTATGGTATCATTCTTTTTAACATGAACTGCCAAAGGTGGCCCGCATCATCATACGTTTGTCTCATAAAAAATGGTTTTGGAGATCATTATTACATGGGATTTTGTTAGAGGAGGCAGATGTAGAAGACCCAATTCTACTCCGCCCTGTCTTTTGCAAATTTTTTTGTCATCCACAGGGTTCACAGAATGAACCCTAAATTTAGAACTTAGATTAGGGCAACCATTGACTTAATGGTCCATTTTTTGCAATAATTGCAAGGAATCTGACTATCATCAGGATTATTAAAATGAAGACCATATGGTGTATGTATGTTCTTCTTCAGGGAGAGGACCTAAGGCCGCAGTTTGTGAGTTATCAATAACTCTTGTTGGGCATCTTAAAGTGACAGTTTAACATAAGAGAAAATTCACCATATGTATGATACTGTTCTCTTCATTTAAACAAGAATCATACCCAATAAAAATAATTTTTAAAACTCACAGGCATGGTGTAGAGCGATCTGCACATCAAAATCATTATTAACATTAGCACCAGATAGTGTCTGGGCCTCCATTTAAAAGCTCTCTGCAAATACTATCACAATTTCATCTTTTTCAAAAAAATAAGGAACTCTGTTTTAGGTTGGTCATCCGCTTCATCCCACTAAACTCCTTGATAATAAAAACCTTGGTATTGCAATAGGTCACGCCAATTTTTTGTAACTTAGGCATAAATAACTCTTGGCTTTCAGAGTCCAGCGAGTATATTATTGCTGACAACTTATATGTAAGTCCCAGGGAATGTCCCCTTTGTGTGGATTGGGCGATTTTCTCATTTCCAAATTAGAAGGGTCTGAAGAGGGTGGCTGTACCCCTCATCACCCAGGGCGACCTTACCCATGTGGTAGACAAGCGTTGGGTAACAGAACTCCCTCTAAGGATTCCTCCCCCGGTACCCACGCTCACATCTACTGAACTTGTCCACCAAATTGAGAAAATCAGCGCCAATATTACCGAATCAAAGTCAAAAGGTCTGAAACAAATGGGGATAAAGCCTTAAAAATTAGAAATTAATAGTCAAGAAGGGACAAGTATCAAATTATTGGCAATCACTGATAGTTTTGACTTGTCTAGCAGTACAATCGCCAAAGCCAAACACCACATGAAATCATCAGGGATGATCCCCAATGAGCAGATGGAACCTTCAAGGTCATTTGCAGATGATTTTAAACCCCTATCTAATGAATTAGGAGTTGCAGCCAATGTAACTCATTTGTTCAAACAAACACCCCAGCGACTGGGCACGGGCATGTTGGGCATCCTGAACCTGTTTCCAACCAATTGGGACCACCCCTATGTGGGGTGGCCCTGGGGAATTCCGTTGCTCATTGGGCCAGACACCATAATGCCAACTGACAAAAATACAGTTGAGCCTTGGCCCAGGCATTTGTTGCTAAACCAATAGCAACTCAGCCTGCCGCTGAATCCTTCAATGTCAGTTCTAATTAAAATCATTTTCCCCTCTCCCCCAAAAATTCGCCAGTTTAGGTTAAATTTGAGGGCCCCAATCCCTGCTTGGACCCACTACCAAATCAAATACTATTTAATCAGCTACGTCACACTGAGGAAATTGTTGGACAATTCTCTTTATTTTCCTTTCCAATAAATTCATGCTAGTACCCAGATTTTTTATTTTACTTTAATTCTTTTTTGAAGTCCTGATAACAAAAACCTGGTGGCCTATTGGTCCCTACACTGGATGGGATTTGCCAGTTTTGATGATTATAATCACTCCCACCATAGTCAACTGGATCCAACTCTCAAGAAACTTTTGGGAGTTTAACCCCAACATTGAAGCTACCCGCTATCAAGATATTGGAATTCTGTAGCCTTATATGACTCAGTTCCTAGCAAGGATCCGCCCCCTTGTCTCTACATTAGTGGTGAATCCTCCCACCAGCTCCAAAGTGGTAGACCCAGTAGTACAATCCCCTGCAGCAAGACCCTCAGCGTCTGGAGTTGTCTCTATTTGGTTCATTATCAGGTTCCTTTCCACACTCATTCTACATCAATGAATCATTGTTACCCAATTTGTGGCTCCATACAACGTCATATGAGCGGCAATGCCACTGGAATTCTGGCTTGTTTTTGGGTGCTCACGCATCCCAATTGGCAGGCCAGTCTAAACTTATTCTGCCGTTTTCATGACATTATCATTCTCATATTCTCCAACCATACTAATCCTAAAGAGACTAATAATATTGTGCAAGTTCTCCTTTTTATCAAACTTTGGTAAGTCAATATGATTTACTTAAGTTTGAGGTTCTTTACTGCAGGACCATAGTGCCTGCGTTACTCATAGATGACTTCTTAAGTGATGAATATAAAATGTAAGGGTAAACTGGCCTTGAACTGCTGGAGTGGAATAGATCAAAAAGCTTAAGGGATCCTGTGTAGGACTACCAGCACTATTGCATAAAGGTTAAACTGGATTTTGCAGATAAAGCAAGTACTAATGCTCAGGGGAAGGAGTCATCAGTATGTCTGGATGAGCAGAAGCTCCAACGCTCAGAACGGAGGTAAAAACCATAGGCAATTCTTGTGTAACCATTGCCTCATCGCCCTCAAGATCTGATTACAATGGAATAGGTTCATGCCCATTGCTGATATGTATGCGGTTGGTGCATCAGATTGACCATAAAATCTTCCAATTTAATTGAGACACAGTGGGTTCTGCCTGCAACAGGATCTCATATTATCAACTTCTTAGTAGCAGCCAAAAAATACACTTTCATGTTGAGGTTCTCATTTATCAGGGACCTTACCTTTTGGCTCTAAGTCTTCACTTCAAGAAGCAAGGCCTCAATGGGCTGATACAAGATAGTATTGGAGAGAACAGCTCCATTCATATCTGCATTTAGAATTTCAAGGCAGGGTTGATGCTTTTTGTCAATTTTTAAAAAATTGATGGTTGTGACCAATTATAATAAAAAGTTACTTAGCGTGAAAATTTAAATCTGCACATAGTTGGCAAACATTATTAAAACTGTTCTGCTGGGATTTAGGGGTGAGCTATTTGACTTCAGGAATTTTCACTTCTTCCACTGGAAGAAAGTTCCAATGGAGTCAATGAGATCCTTAATTAATTAAAATAAACTACAAGGAACCATATTTTGAGCCCCTTTAGTGAGCACCAGAATTTGTTATTGGCACTAAACATTAGATTTTGAGTGCACAGATTAATCTGTCTAAACTGTAGGGTACTGTTTGATGACATTAACCTTAAAAGGCTTGCAAAAAGAATACTTATTTGGCAAGAGCAACATTTTATTAAGAAATAATGAGCTAAATGTATTATCTACTACTGCCAAAGGCTCTTTGACTCACTCTAGGTATCTTTCTTCACACTAGGTTTTCTTCCACCAACATAGGAAAAAAGCTTTCCTTACCATTGGAATCCTACTAAAATATGCCCCTTCTGCTAGCATTCCTATTGGTGATTTTTATGTATACTAAGCAGCACTCTAAAGTGGTAGAATAAAGAAGTGATTATCTAAATTAGGCCAAGGGTGCAAATTATCATGGCTCAGGGTATTTCCATTTTATTTATGATCAACTAGCTGCAATCAAGGTTCTGGTGGATGGCCATAATAGAAATATGAATCCACATACTGGATATTTATGCAGTATGTGGGGCAAAATAGATTTTATGAATTATAAAATGAATCATAGAGGATATTTTCTCCCAGGCCATGAGCCAAGGTGTTCATTAAATTGAGATAGCCTAAATTTGCACCAATAGGGTTAAGGATTTGATCCGCCATATAAATAGTTATAACAAAGGCGCTGAGGCAAAATTACCAAAAGTAATTTAATATAATTTTAATAATTCCTTAAAAAAGTTGGGGGGATGCACGCTAAAGGTCTCAACAAGTGATTTAATCATATGTTTAATCATTAGTTAAACTATAATCATTAAAATTAGATAAGCTGATGGTTAGTCAAACCAATTGCAACATATCTAATTTCCAATCACCATAAAATCAGTTTTAAACAAACAGATACAATTGATTCCCATCACATGAACTGGACATCTGAGATGAATATCAAAACTAATGCTACTAAAAATGTATTTCTGATTATGGGAATCTTGAACGTGGAAAAAAGAATATGTTAGTGAGTCAAGTCCCTAGAAGAATTTTTTTAATCCTGTAATAAAGAATTGGTAAATAAGGCGAAAGATCAAATGACCAGGTGAACCTAGGTGCATGCCAAGGAAAATAATAAAGATAATCAAGGTGAAGTGAGTCCATTTAATAGTTTTTAAAATATCTGAAATAGAATATGATGTGCAGTAGGGAACACTTAGTGAAAAATAGTGAATTTTGAACTGGGGTTTGTAAATGCTCAGTCTTGACCTCTAATGTTCACCTTTTCAGGGAGCCTCCAAACTTTTTAAGCTCATTTTAGTCTAAATTTTTTTAAAGAGACTCAGGCTAGTTATGAGCCCAACCTCAGCTGAGAGACCTAAAGCTAAGTCGTTTTGGGATTCAGCAAACTATGCCCAAGTTAAAGTGCAATGTTTGAAGTCTCATCATAAAGATTAGGCCTTATTATTACAGGAATCATTTGCAGTATCTATATGCTAAGGAACTTAAACAAAGTTTGGGTAACTGTTGAAGTTTTTGGCCTACTTCAGATGGCTGGTTCTTCTTCTGCAATACGGTAGAGTTTCAAGAATCTATTGTATGGAAACAATAGACCAGATGGTGACAATAATTAAGTTATAACTCCTTAATAACACTTCAAAGCCATATTCTTCTGTCGTTACTTGGACAATGACATGCTGCCCTGATCCTACTGATCCCAAGTAAATTCTCAACTTAATACAATGTAAAGTATTAAATACAAAAAAGCTTATAGATTAAACTATAAACTTGTGGTAATAGTTAATTGTAGTTTATTAGCATCAATTTGGAGATTATTTATAGGGTTTGATGTAAACCACATCTTACCCATGATGCCTCATTTTCAATGGCACTTAGCCAGAGAAAAATATAATAAGTTCATCTGAGGGTCTACAATCCTTTTGACTTGGGAGTATCTCACATGGCCCCAGGGTCAGTGTTAAACTCATAATATCACAAAACAGCATTTCTGATGCATCTTCAAATAGCTGAACTGATGCTCCTCTCAAGCAATTGGCAGTGCATACCAAGGCAATTTATATCACTAATTAGTAATTAATTCAATCAAAAACTTGATTGACATTAAAAGCTGATTTTGATATAGACCAACAAAACCCACATGCCTGAATCATCAAGTTGACTATTATTACTAAGTTTAACTTAACCACAAAGCCCCTGGGCCCATGTCATCATAGTTGAATATTATTAAGTGGAATTGCTAGGCCACAAATCCCAAGTTTGGATATAGTTGGGATATTTTTGGTCCATAAATACTGATAAATTTGATATGATACACAATAAATTAGCATCAGCTAATATTATTATTTCCCCTATCAAATTACCTGATGATTTAGGTCCAGTCAACCATTCAACAGTAACTAATGACTATCTTTTTAATACTGCCACTTCATTGATATCTATAGTAAGTGGTATAAATAAAATTTAGTTTAAGTGACAAGAAATTCTCAATAAATTTTCCATTATCTATTATAAATGGATTTTGATTTCCATTCTCTAAACCTCAACTGTAGATAAAGTAAATAAGAATAAAATTTTAGGGCTGAAGTTTTTTCTGTATAAATTGTTTAATTCTTATAATGGCATTTAAATTGAAACTCTATGTTGATATAATCTAATTAAAGCTTTTAGAAAAGGTTTATTCAATTAAACAATATTTATAACAGAAATATTTCTGCACTTTAATATTAGCCTATAAATCTTATCAATCAAGAAGATGAATTCTTTTCTTGGGATTTTTGGGGATCATGGAATCAAAAAGATGCTGATTCTTAGAGAATTGCTTTAAGGCGGAGTTGAACTCCTTTTTTCGCTCCATCTTGCTATCAGTTTCTTCTTTGGGACAAAGCTTTCCTTTCAAAAAGGTCAACTCACAAGCACATTTCTCAGACCAATGTTTCTTATAAGTCTTGCTGCATTGGTTGGTGTAAGAGTCTCGCCACAAGTCTTCCCCGACCATCTTTAAGTAAAGTTTGGACTCACAGTTATTACAGTTGAGGTAGATGCATGATTGGTCTCTGAATCCCCTATGAAATCGAACAAACATGGGACTGTTGGAGGTGCTTATCTCCTTCAACGCTCCATAGAACTTGGATTCGAGTTTTTATGCTCTTTCTCATCAAATTTGAAATCACAGTTGAGGATTTTAGTTGGTGAATCTCGAGGTAGATCTGCGGACAGACAACTGGCCATGAATCCACTGATTAAAACAAAAGTTTCTATAAAATACATAATTAGAATGAAACCATGATTAGGTATTTATCCTCGACTATTCGAGTGAGCGACAATGGGATTGATTTTAGGTGGCGTCTTTTGAAGCTGAATATGAGAATTTGGTTATTAGCATATATTCCATTCATATGCTATCCTCTAGAATTTGTGGCTTACATGCGTTAAACTTTTAAATTTACATGAAACAGATAAAGAAATCAACGGCTAGTTATCTGGCTGACGAACGATATTTATTATTGAAAACTATACAAACTGATATTGAAGGATCACGAACCCGAATTGAGAACCTAAATTTGGTTTTTATATAATGTAGGACAATATCCCATAGATTTCGTTAGGCTAGCTGTATAGCAGAATAAACTAGCAGCTGATATGTATATAATTATTATTCAACTTATGCTTCCAATTATCAAACTTCGGATTAAGTTTTCTATTATCGTATACGCACTTATTTTCATGTTCGTGTCACCTCACTGAAGGCATCTAATTTTAGATACGATGTTTTTAACCACTTCCCGGATTAACCCGAGTTATTTCGGCTTCGAAGAAAATGTATAAAAATGGATTTTTGAGTTATTTTGCACATTATCCCTTTTGCCGTTCTTATCTATTTAAACCCAGAAATAGTCCATAAGCTACAAGTTTATTATATTACCGCATCAAAATAAATATAATCCTATAATAAACATAAGAAAAAAGATAAAATATAAACTAGTCATGCTTATTGGCATGTATAGTAGATTTAAAAAATTCAAAAAAACATAATGTTTATGAAATATTTTAAGATTAAAATGAGGACCATCATGGGAACTTTTCTCTCTCATTGCAATCACTTTTGCAACAAATTTGATTCAAGTCTGGTTTTAGTTTGATAATCTCACCAAGGAGATTAGTTGGTGCCTATGTTGGGGAGCAGTTGGGCAAGTAAGGTAAAGGGCACAGGTGGTGGCCCCGCAACATCTACAGTTTACAAATGCTCTGATGAATCTGGAGGAATAAACAAACTTAACAAAAAGCTGGTGGTAACTATTTCCCTGGAAATTTTAGCTTGGCAAGCATGATACAACCAGTATATCAATACACCATACTTTCAACCACTCTTGTTGGTGGAACATAGAGTATAGGTATTCCTAGATATTCAGTAAATGGCACTATGGGAAAAGTTTTTGGGGATATGCACACTCATTTCCTGAATGCAGTATACATTGCACCTCATTCCATGCCACATGGTTGGCTGGATCTTGGTTTTGAGAGCAAGGAGGCAGCAGACAAAGCTGCAATAGTGCATGTTATAATAGACCTTCCTGATAGGCAGCAGGTTGTCAATACTAAGTATACCATATGGATAAAATCTAACCAAGTTTTTATTACTTTCAACTTTCTGCCTACTATGGTCAAATGCACCATACTAGAACAGCACCTGAAGGCTGAGCTTGCCATATACATTGAAATACAATCCTTTTAAATGCAATGCTTTATGCTGATGCCACACCTGTATACCAGCAAAGTAATTGCAGTCCTAACCCCAGCTGAGGGGATAGTGCAGGATCTAACCCAAATTCTGCACACCACTTATGTCAATATTGAGGGGCATGCCACCCACCCTCTCAGGGTCACCATGGTCAGCACACCTCCCATCTGCACCTTTTGTGACTCATTTGGCCACAGGGCACACACCTGCCCCTCCAATGAGGGCATCACATATGAGGAAATTCCCATGGTAGTAATGAACAATGGTGAGACCCACTATGAGATGACCTCAGATACAAAGGCTGCCTTCCCATGGGGGGCACAGGGTTGCTACTTAATAGTGAACCCAGTGTCCCCTCAGGAGCAGAAGAAGGCCAAACAGGCCCACAAGGCAGCGGCCAAGGAGGTGGCCAAGGTCACTTCCGCTATACCACCCTCCCATCTCCAGGAGGACGTTGAGACTTTTGCAGCAGAAGCAGCTTGGGAATCTCTCAACCAATAATATTGGGATGCCCAAGCTGATTGGGCTGCCCAAAATGAAGCCCCAATAGGTGAGTCAATTTCATCTGACCAATGCACCCAAGCCTCAATTGGAACCAAATTGGTCTCCAACATCCCAGCTGAAAAATCAAAATCAAGCGTTGGTGCACCAAAAATGTATGCACCGCAAAATCTCATCCAGCATTGGGGAAACAAAAATTGAAGGCAAAAACCAATGCAAACCCAACTGCTAAAGCTACCCATTCTACTGACTACATTGCAGCATGTACCTGAGGTGCTGAAAAGCACCATGAAGCACAAGAGAAGGCTGAAGGGCTCGGGTGCCCTTCCCCTCACACCTAAGGTGCAATGGGGGGAGCCTCTACTTTAGGGACATTGAACATTGCCAGACTCAAGGCCTCACCATCCCAGGCTAGGAAACTGAGTTTTCACAACATAATTTACCCATGGATATCCTGGCCATCCAGGAGTCCCACTGTCCACGCAGTTCTGAGGAAACATGGAAATCCATGCTCCTCCCTTTCCTATCCTTCTTGTCCGAGCACTATGGGGTGCTTATTTGAAAAACCAATTTATTTAAATTTTTGTCATCTGAATCCTTCCTTAGTGGCTGCATCCTCATTGCCAATTTTTTGTGGGATGACATAGTGCATGCTATCATCAACATTTATGCCCCAACCTGTGCACAAGAATGTCAGGAATTTTTCTCGTTGGTCAAATCCCTTCCATTACCCCTTGACCCTTTTGTTGTTGGTGACATGAACTGTTGGTTGAACCCATCCACTGACTGCTGGCCTTCCTCATCTTCCCCGCCACAGGGACACATTGAACTACGCATCCTCAAGGCCACCCTAGGGTTGATTGATGCTCTGCCACATCATGCTCCGCTGCTCAAAAACATGTTGCACCCCCACGTCCACAATGGCCAGCTAAGGTCCATGTCCCGCATCAACATTATCCTCACACTGTTGAAATTTCATACCCAAATTTCCCATTTTAACATAACAAAAATCGATTTCTCTGATCACAGGCTGGTTTTGATAACCTTCCATCTACCCGACCCAGTTGCTCAGGCTCCAGATGGTGCAAACTTCGCCCAGCCAAACTCGCATTACCAAGATTTTCCTTGTGGATGGAATCCACAACCACAGCTCTGGAGTTTATTGCACCGTTTTGCGCTGATCCAATTTCCACCTGGTCTGCCTTCAAAGCGGACACAATCTGCCAGGCTCACCACCTCTCCTCCCGATGCTCATGCTCCACCTTGGCAGTCATCTTGCGCGCTCTGGCAAAGCTGGCCCACCTGGAGTCCAACGTCCCAGCCACAGGCTACAGCCCTGCTTGGGGTCACAAATGGGTGGAAGTAGCTGCCCACCTCAACGCGCTGGAGTGGCAACACAAACATCAGGTTTGTGTTCAGTACAAAGCTAAACACATCACAGTGGGTGACACATGCTCTGCTTACTTTTTTAAAAAATTCTTTGCACCGCGCCAGAATATGGCCTGCACACAGGTGCAACGGCCAGACAATTCCATAGCGGATATGCCAGCTGAAGTGGCGATTGAGATACAAAACTATTACTCCAAATTGTACTGCTCTGACCTGATTCCACCAGCTGAAATGGCGAATTTTCTTGATAGTGCACACATCTGCACCATTTCCTGATTCTTGGAGTTAATGAATTTGATTACTCTGGACAAACTCTGGTCCACCGTTCATGGTGCACCCAATATGAAATGCCCTGGCCCTGATGGCATTCCTTATGAGTTTTATAAGAAGTACTTCATGTATTTATCCCCACTATTGCTTGCCTCTCTTAACCAGAGCCTTTTGGAAACGCGCCTCCTACCAGGAGGGCAAGAGGCCTACATCATTACGCTATTCAAAAAAGGGGATAATCTAGACTTGGCCAACTGGCGCCCCATTTCTCTAACCAACACTGATACTAAAATTTTTACTAAAATCATGGCTAACCATCTAGGGATTGTTGCCTCTGCTATCATCTCCCCAGAGAAATTCAGTTTCATACCCAGAAGGTCGATTTGGGATAACGTGCACACTGTGGCCAACGCCAGTCAGTCCACGGCCTCTTATGCACTTGTATTTTTAGACCAACAGAAGGCCTATGATAGAGTTAACTAAGATTACCTCAGGGCCTGCCTCCACCAATTCTGCCTGCCCCCTCACTTCATCAGTTGGGTGATGCTGCTGACGGAATCTGCCACAATGGCTGTGCGTGGCCCTGGCTTTCTCACGGATGTAGTCCGCCCTCAAAGGGGCCTACGCCAAGGGGACCCCCTTAGCCCACTCTTATATAACTTCAGCCTTGACCCACTTCTTTGCAACGTGAATGCCCACCTTACTGGGGTCCACATGCAAGGCCAAGCCCCAGTCAGAATGTTGGCGTTTGCTGATGAATGTGTGGTTGGGGTGTCTAACAATCATGATTCACGCACGCTTGAAGATCTTATCCAGGTTTACTCCCAGGTAAGTAATGCTGCACTCAATGCCTCCAAAACTGAAATCATTCTCCTTGGTTGGTATCAAACCCGCTGGGCCTTAGCGCCCTGTTTCCAGCCCACCTCATCTGCTGACATACGCGCTTGCTTACCCTGCCCTACCCACTCCGCCCCACTTGTGCTCCCCTTTGTGCCGCGCCCTACTGTTGAGCCAGTCCGCCATTTGGGGGTGTGGTTGGAGGCAGGCGGGTATGCCTCAATGGTTGATGGAAAACCATATTCTGGACAACGTGATGAAGCGCATCGCCTCTCTCAGAGCCCACCCTACTTCCCTTACTGGCAGGATTATACTAGCCAATCATATGCTCCTCTCCAAAGTTTGGTTTGGGCCCATGCCATCGCCTTCTCCCAGGTTTCTTCAAGTCACTGTATGCCCTTCTGCAAGGGTGGCTTTGGTTGGGCCACCCACTTCCAGTGTGACTAGAGGTCATGTTTGGCCCTCGCCATAGTGGAGGCATGGGCCTGCTCGACTTTGAGGCCCATGCTGCAAAGATCCTATGCACATGGATCGCCGCTGTTACCATCCCTACACTTCTGGCCCAACACTGGTCCTGCATGGCCTGCTACCAAACTTCTCCCGCGCCCTGGGCCTTACTAATCAATCACACCCTCACTCTTTGATGAAATATCTGGCTTCCCATCCTTCAGACGCAGGTCCCCATGGTACTGCACCCCACTTCAAACGAATCCTTTTCTCCATGCGGAGCGCTTAGTGGAAAACTTATATTTGTGGGCACACTGCCCAGAGGGGGCGCCCCTCTCCTCAGTTCACACAGGAGGTACAGGGACTACCCATTCTGGATGGCTTGATACCCATGAGGCCCCATATCTTATCCAGGGTGGACTACCTGGACATGATGGACATCCCTTATTCCCTTGATACCCAGAAAGCCATTTGAAAATACGCCCACCACCCTCTTATGCAGCCACATATCCGTTCCCATGTGTGGTGCTGCTTGAGGTGGGTGTACCATACTGCCAAGTGCTCTAACGCTTTACATTCATCCTGTGTCATGTGTGACCAGTATGGAATGCTGGTTCACCGCCTGAAAAAGTGCCCTACATCTAAAGCAATATGGCGTGAGGTGCAACGTCTGCTTTGCCAGGATCAGGCACGTCCCTTCAGTTTGTCTAGGCTTATGTTTGCTTTATCTATGGTCTCCCCTCTTCCACCCTCCCTCCATGCTTTGGTGGTCGCAATCGCCATGTGGACTATCCACACGATTGTCTTGGATGCCATCGCAGGCTCCACCCCCACCCTCCCAGAAGCTGTCCGCTGGTTCCAGTCGCACTTAGAGGACCACTTTCAAGTGTGGATGTTTGCTACCTCCCACCGCGTCGCCATCAGTTGGTCTCCTCCTGGTTCCCAGTGTGGTTCATCAACTCTGACCCCTTCCTCCACATGTGCTCAATCATGGTTTTGGCCCCTTTAGACGTTCCCCCTCCTCCCAGTAGTGGCGTTCCCGCTGGCAACAGGAGACAGCATTAGCTTCTCTGGGGTGCCCCCCTGTTACTACGTTTCATTTTCTTTGTATCTTATTGGAAGTGTCCGTCCCCTGGTTGGCCTTCCCCACAATAAATTAAAATTGAAATGAGGACTATAAGTGTTCAACTAAAGCATTAAGTTGGAGCCTATACCCATTTAAGGGCTCAATAAAACTCAAGTATACCTCTAAGTATTAACAGTAAATATTACATGTAGAATCTTGAAAATAAACTTATGAGTTAAATTCTAATGCTATTATATTAAACTACTTTATCAATTAAGTAAAAGACTCAATTAATATCAATCTTAGTTTTTTAGAACAATAACTATATCAACTTGCCTTTGATTAAAGTATGAAGTCATATGAAAAAGTTTATAATTTAAATAGTATCCAGATATCCATGCTTTATTATAATGTTCCACAAGTAAAAATGAAATATGTTATTTTTTGGTTAGATATTTTAGTGAAAGTTGAGTCTCTCATGGACCCTTTTGCCATATTGATCACCACCAACCTTTTGGAAAATTTTCTTAACCTATATATTTACTAGTTGTAAATTCTACCCAGTCAAGTTGGTACTAGAATTCCTTGCCTCCACCACAAGGGTCTAAATATTAATGCCTGGACTTCTGGAAAACCCCACATGTGGGATGAGTATTCATCCCCTACAAGCTGAGGTGCTGTAGGCAATTGTACCAGGATGGACTCAGGTACCTGGTAGTCAGGAGATGGTACCCAAAATATCAAATGCACTTGGAATTTATATTGCCTGAAGTAAGGGCAAGCTATCAAGGCAGTTACTCAGATTTTCCTAAGTACCACAAGGTCCCTCATGCCTTCTAACTTAGTTTTTTAACTTTCTGGTGAAGGGGATAGTATAACAATTTGTGATTGTACATGGTATTTACTAAAGTTGGGACTTAGAAAATTATTTATGCTGATGGTTGCTGAAGTATGAGTACTGCTTTATACTACATACACAGTTTTTTAGTTGGCTGGTCCAACTTTTACCTTCCAAATCTTCAGAACAGCTGATAAACTTGACAACAAAAAGTGATTCTAATTTATAATTAGTCAAATAATATTTAAAGTTAAATTACTCCATTTGAGATTCAACAGATATCTCATGATGAGGATTGTTTACTATGGTACAATGAAATCGTGAGGGAGTTGATTTGTTTAAAAGGGGGTTGAATGGGAAGTCTTGGGACTGTGTCTTGAAAACGGTAAAAGAAGTTTAGACAGGCCTGCCAGTTGGGATGCGTAAGCACCCAAAAAGAAAGCCAGAATGCCAGAGGCATTACTGCATGTATGACGTTGTATGGAGCCATGAATTGGGAAATGATGAACTGTTGGCGTAGGGCAATTGTGAACAGCAACCTGAGAACGAATTAAATGAAGACAAGCCCAGGCACTGGTGGTCTTGCAGCAAGGGGCGGCACCACAGGTATATTTTCTACAAGGTCACTGGTAGGTGGGTTCAATTCAACTAAGTAGACAAGGGGGCTGATCCTTGCTTGGAAATGATGGATGTAAGGCCACAAGATCCCAGTATATTGTTGGCGGATATTTGAAATAATGGGGTTGAATTGCCAGAAGTATCTAGCTCGCTGAATCCAGTTGACGATGGTGAGGGCAATAGTAACCATCAGTACTGGTAAAGCCCATCCAGTATAGGGACTGACAGGCCACCAGAGTAAAACCATCAGGAATGCGGCCAGAAGGATATCAATAAAGTCAAAAATTGACAATTTTTAGTGGCAAATTTTATATAAAGGAAAGTGAAGAAAATCAACTAACAATTTTCTTAATGTGATGCAACTGATTAAATTTTGGTCAATTGATGTAGGAATAAGCAGGGATTGTGTCCCTCAAGTTTGACCTAACTGGCAAATTATTTTGGGGATGGGGCAGATAGCTCAATGGGAACTGACATCAAAAAATTTGACAGCAGGCTTAATCACTGTTGTTCAACCTTGAATGCCCAAACCAAGACTTGACCGCATTTCCTGAGGTTGGTGCGATGGCATCTGGCCCAATGAGCAATGGGAATCCCCCAGGGCCACCCCATGTAGAGGTGGTCCCAATTGGCTGAGAACAGGTTTGGGATGCCCAACCCGCCCGTTCCCAGAAACTGAGCTGTTTGTTTGGTCAAAAGCATTGCATCATCCATGACTCCTGATTTTCCAGAAGGGAGCTTCAAACTATTATTGATGGTATCCGATGCTACTACCTGCACGTTGAGGATCATCCCCAACGATTTTGAGAGGGGTTAATTTTGATGATTGCACTGTTGGCTGAATCAAAAACGTTAGTGATTCTGGCCAATGAATCTCCTTTCATCCCTTTTTGACTATGTGAATTCTGATCATTAGCTTGTTTCCAATTGTTTTTGGACCAATTGACTTCAGTTCAGCGATCTTGGCACAGATTTCCCTGATCTGGCGGAAAAGTTCAGCCAAGGTGAGCATGGGCACTGGGGAGGGATCCAAAGAGGGAGGACTGTTACCCAGCGCTCATCTACCATGTGGGCGAGGTCACCCTGGGTAACTAAGGGCACAGCCACTCTCTTCAGAACCTTCTTACTCGGAAATGGGAAGAGATCTTGATTGACACACAGGGGACGTTCCCTGGGACTTACAGGCTGGCTACAATGAATACCATTTAGGGTAAAATCTAATATTGGAGTTGAGATTGTTTTATGAATCTGATCTGCAAACTAGGAATCAAGGTAACAATTATCCAATACTTCCTCCATAGACTGGATTTACCACTAGATCTTAGATAAGATGATCTTCAAAATTGTAATAGGATCATAGAAACTTGGTGTGAACATTATTAACAATATATACATCAATCAAGCTTCAAATAGTGTATACTTTGGCAGCAACGCAGTCAAGTAAATTTAAGGTCCTTTCCGTAAGGTAGCAACTAATGCGTCCTACAAAATCCATAAGTCACAGTAAGTGACTTGATTGCTGATTGCAAAGCTCGCCAATGTGATCCTATGAAGACCATCCATCTCCTTCTGATTGAATTTTTTACTAATTAGGGGCTGGTCCATAGGCCTCAGTCTGAACCTTTATTATGAATTCCAACAGTTTGTCAAGTTATTCAGATGGCCAAATTTTGACCTCATCAGTAATATGGAGTGTAACAAAGGTGGTAGTGCAGTTTGTTGACAATACAAAATCTGGAAAAGTTAACATCACATACTTCTGTGGTAACTTAATGTTGTAAGAAAAACAATTGAGTCCATGTATATGACTCATTAAGTTAATTAATTGTTGCAAACTTATGAATGGCTTGTACTAAGTTATAATTGGCTTGTTCCACAATTCCATTAGTCTCAGGATGGTAAAGGATGATAAAAATTTTGCAGACTCATAATAGCTCTTTTAGTTTGGAAATGTCTTGAGATGTGAGTTTAGTGGCATAGTTGTCAAGAATGATGATATTTGCACTAGTTTGAGTAAGTTTGAATGCTAGTTAATTTGCAACTTTATTGGTGAGGTTCCACCAACGCAGAAACTATCAAAAATACTAAAAACATGACACCTAAGTTAGCATCTAAAATCCTGAATCACTCCTGAATTAGGTGAATCACTTGAGAAAGTACTTGCTATTCAATAATCTCTTGATTCCGCTGCATTATTCAGGTAAGATTTACCATTCAGAAATCACTTGATTCTGTCACATCATTCTGGAAATATTGAGCCTTTAAGAGATATCTGTACCCTACACAATCACTTTCTACTAAAGTTATAAATATCCACAAACTTTAATCAATAAAGATATACGTATTTGCATTCTCATCTTTTGCCTAGTTTAAAACTAGAGATTTTGCCTGCACATCAGCAGAGATTTGCCTTAACGTCAACTTCAAAACCTCTAATAGATTACCCTATAGACAGATTGTCTACTGGGAGATCCTTTGGAGCTAATTTAACTAATAATTATGTAGCTCTAAAGAGAATGATCTTTAAATATAGATAAATGACTCAGTATCGATGCTTTCTGCCAGGTCCCTTCTTATGCCATCTGATAAAGACATACCTTCATATGGATGATCCCTGTGATAATAACCTCACGTATATGGAGGAGAATATGATCTGAATAGATAGGTAAACTCCAATAACCAAGATACGCCACTTATGAGCTCTTATAACTTGAGTTTAGAGAAATGATGAACCAGACTATTCCAGCCCCTAAATAATCTCTTTATTAATTTCAGGATGCTGAAGTAGCTGAGACTGTAGAGGTTTTCTGCTTAGAACCATTACCCCTAAGGGAACCGTTCATAGTTGCTCCTTTTGGGTTACTTTCTAAGCTGATGCATCTATATTACTCATCCAATCTTTCTAGTAACAACGTAGGATTACCTCAAATTGAATCACATCTCTCACTATTCGTTCACCCCACCATTCATCATCAGATGCAATTAATAGGTTTCATCACATAAAAATTCAATGACAATTTGGGCGATTGTAGCAACTTCACATTTGATTTTTAAATTGTGTGAAGTAGCATTAATTTTTAAAGTGATAATCAGCAAGACATTATGGAAAACTATAGAGAGATTAAAGAGTTACAACACCACCTAGACCGAATTGACAACAGAATCATACAGTACCTACATGGTGAACTTACTCAGAGGGTGTCTCATGATATATCTGAATTGGACCGGTGAGTGAAGCGCTCTTTGACTGAATTTATTGCCCAGATTACTGAGAATCATCAAATTACGAATTCTAAAATTGAAGCATTAACTAACCAGATTCAGAAATTGAGTGAGAGGTAAGTCATGCCGCCTGTTCAGGAAGTTATTATCCAAAAAAGACTTTCCAACATACTGGCCTTATTGACCCTGAAGGGACCTAAGGGACCTAAGGGCCCTCAGGTCCTTAAGGCCTGAAGGTCCTTATGGACCACATGGGGCCTCCTCGCCTATTGGTCGTTCTTTCAGTTAAATACCATAAAACTCAATTAAAATTCTTAACAACTTCTAAAGTTGGCTCATGGAGTATGGGTTGAGTATTGAAGAGGACCTCCTCAGTAAGTATCTAAATATGGTCTCATTGCATAACAAATTGCTTTCCTACACCAACCTATTCTCATTTCTTTACCTTAAAGCAAACTAATCAGACCCAAGTGAAGAACAAACTTGAGAAAATGAGAGCTAATTTTCAAACAATTGAGGCTAAGCAAAATACCCTGTCGTCCAAAGTAGAAATCCAGTCCACTGAGTTACATAACTTTGGTGACCCCTATATACCAAGGACTCACTTGCTTATGTCAATGAATCATACCATAAGCTTCAGGATTTATTTATGAAGCTCAACGTAAAAATCAATAATGTAATCCCCCAAACTGACAAAGGAATCACTGAGTCAGCTGAGTCTGAACGACCTCCTTTCCCAGATATCCATGTTCTCTCTGAACATGTTGGTACTTTCAAACCCACCTTTATAAGGATGTATGTGCCTGGGTCCAAAATCATCCAGTCTTATCTCAGCATGTATGAAGGTACAATTGAAATGTCTAAGGATTTCCAAAAGTGCCACCACAAATAAACCTGTCTTGATAGTAAGGCATGAGACAACATGATGCCTTATTTCAATAGATATAATACTTGTGCTGAGCTAAAAGAAGCCTTATCAAAGAATTTGAAAGTAACGTAATGCTTTCTAACCAAAAACAGGCTTTCATGAAAATACACCCTAAATGTAGAGAAATAAATATTGAGTTTAAGAGCTTCTTTATCATGAAGCTCAGGCCCTTGCATCCTGTGAGTGCATTAATTTGAATCTTGCCATCACTTTTATTCTCTCTTCTTTTCATCCCTTTATGACTCACATATTCAATTTCAAATGCAACGAAGTTGTTAAAATCAATTCTTGATATTAAGAAATCTAAAGTGGAGTTGCCTGAGATAAAAGTGCGCCAAACACCTAACAAAGGTCCCAGCTTCACATTCATGCTGTAGGAAGATTTCAGAGATCTAAGATGACGCGACCCTTGCTCTTATTGTGGGATCTTTGGTCATCTTGAGGATGCCTGTTGGAAGAAAGAAGCTTGTGTGGAAGGAAAAGTGGAGTCAGCTTAGGGCACTAAACCCCCTATGCTAAAAACTCTTTGCCTCCCCACATTTAAAGTTCTTTCTCACTCTGAATGTTACGTCTATCTAAACCTTATGAAATGGATATCCCTGACTTGTTAATTTTTAAAAAAAATCTAAATTTCTCTCACTCTGCTCTTTACTGACCACTTCCTACAGGAATTTAATCTTCCTAAACCCTCATTTTGGTATTGAGGTTACTCATGTTGAAATATTTGTCCATAAGGTGAAAATTCTGGCCATAGTCATACCAAATCACCAAATAACTTTTCTTCCTTTTGTTTGGTGAAATGAATAAAGGTTGCTCTGGATCAGAACCACACCTTAGATTATGAGACTGTGGTACTTCATAAGAGATGCTTTCTTGGGGACTACTACTCCTTGCCGCTTCAGTTTGAGTCATTGGTCATGTATGCCCTGGAAATTGTTTTAGATAATGATGGTTATGGCCTTGTCACAGGCACCAAATTCCTTATTGAATTTGACAACAGAATCAGTCATAAGGACTTAAATTTTTATCCTAAGACAGCACATTCCCTTAATTATTAGGATGCTCCTAAAGGGAAAGGAAGAAGGAAACCTAAGAGAAATTCATTGGAACATTCAAACTTCATTGAATGGCTAGAGTACCAGACAATTTGTTAAAACAAAGTTACCACCTTCCATTGCTGAGGCTCAAGAAGGGATGCATGTATAGTTCAACAACTGAATAGGTTTACAACGAAAATATCATTGCTGGTGGGCACAGGGATCCAACTTACTATTCCGCCTAATCACTTTCTTGAAATTAGTGTATACTCTAATCCTTCCATTTAGGAGCCTCTTACCTACCCAGGAGTGCTTGATCCTGCTTACTGGGACTTTTACCCATTTTGATAGCTAATTATGCTAATCTTCCTATGCAAATAACCTTAAAACATCCTATTGTGTATATTTAAACTCTAACCGCTGATAAAGTAAACCACTCAAGGGCGCAGAATTTTTCTTGATTTAGGGATTGATGAGGGCACTAAAATTGCATGAGAAGAAGTTAAGATAAGTAGCACCCTCATTTATAAAAAGAAGTGCAAGTGGATGCTTTTTATTGAAGAGTACGCTGATATATTTTTAAAAGGTTCAACCAACTTTTAATGATGAAAGGTGTGCAGCATTGAGTGCCTATGGGCGACTCCCTCCAATGCGCGATTGCTCATCCAGAAATCTAAGGTTGAAGAAGCCCATGTTACAAAGGTGCTGAAAAAACTATTGAAGTTATTGATTACTCAAGCATTCATAAAGTCCACGGGCCTCACCACTGTTGCTTATCTGAAAGAAGGATGATGAGCATCAGTTGTTAATGGATTATTGGCTGTTAAACGCCATTAACTGAAAGGACGGTTACCTGCTTTCATAAATCAATGATTGCCTACTACTAGACTGGTTTCAAATTCTTCTCTGTAATGGATCTCGCTAATGGATACTGGCATATTGAGCTTAATATAGAGAATAGGGAGAAATATGCCCTTATAGCAAGTGAAGGGTTATATGAACCCTTTCAAATGCCTCAAGGATTATGCAACGCTTAGACTAATTTCCAAATGGTGATGGATGTCTTGTTAGGCGACTTGAAAGATGTCAAATGTGTTAGTTTATTTGGAATTATGTAACTATGTTCTCCCACACTTTCAACCAACACCTCTCTCACTTGAAGAAGTGTTTGAATGACTCCGCTCTGATTTGCTAGAACTAAAACCTACAAATTCTGTTTTTAGAAACTGACATGAATTCTTGAGCATGAAGTTACCTGGGAGGGATCTCGCCATTGCAAGACAAAGTGGTCATGATTGAGAGAATGACTTGCCCATCCAGATTAGCAATATTCAGGTTTTTCCTGGACATTTTCAGCTATTATTGACAATTTATTCCCCACTTTAGCAAGCTTGCCAAACTGTTAACCTATCTGCTCTATAAAAAGGTCTCTTTTCAATAAGGAAAAGCTCAACAACAAGCTTTTGACGTCCTAAGGAAAGTTCTCATGTCTGCCCCTGTATTAGCTCATCCTGAATTTGATAAATCGTTTATCCTTTTTTAATTATGCTAGTGATGTGGCTGTTGGGGCCATTCTGGAACAACTTGATATAAATCAAGTTGATCACTCTATAACATACATCAGTAAGACATTAATTCAGGTGAAGATTACTTACAGCGTTACTAAGCGTTGATGCTTAGCTGTCTTGCTTGTTATCTAACATTTTCATCCTTTCTTGTACAGGAATCATTTTACAGTGGTTTCAGATATGCCTCCCTATGGTGGCTACAACAGATGATGGATATGGATTGATGGCTGGCCTTTTGGGCGCTTAAACTCTAAATTTATGACTTTTTAATTGTTCATCATGCCAGAATAATACATCAAAATGCAAATAGATTGTCACGACTACTCATATTGACTCTCTATGCCACCAAGGAAGGTCAAATTTACATTCTTAATGGAAACTTGTGTAATGGAACCAAAGGTCTCATGCGGTTCATCAATAATGTAAGAAGTTGACCTAGAAAACTCAAATTAAGGATAAATTATTGTATAAACAAGTTATAACCTTCTTGCTGCCTTATGTCCGCTTTTGGAATGAGCTGAAATCATTCTGGAGGACCATTCTACTGTAGACCATGGCACAGTAAGAAAATGTATCAGTGGATGAAACGGTGATCTGCTGGGAAGGAATGATTGAGTCAATCCAAGACGTCGTCAATTCCTGCCTTACTGTGCTAGCTAAAACCTCCAAATCTGACTTATTAACATCTTATCATGAGTCCTACTGCCCCATTTGCTAATGTCAGCATTGACTTTATTTGTCTGCTAATTATTGCAATGGAAGGTCATTGGTACAGTATAATTTCAGTCAATCACTTCACAAAATGGGTTGAGGCCACCTCAGTTGCCTCGCTCACATGCAAAGTGACCGCTTCCTTCTTACTTAAATAGGTCTTTACCTGCCACAGCAGCCCTAAGGTATTGTTATCCAATAACGGCACCAACTTCATATCTCAGGTAATTGTTGACCTTAATTTTGAAGGCTCTTATCACTCCTTTACTGCCCTATATCATACTGATACCAATAGAGAAATGGAAAGGGTAAATGGGACTTTAATATCCACTTTTTGTATAATGGCTCAATTTTATCCATCTAGTTGGAACAAATACCCTCTGGTGGCTCTATTAGAATATTGCATATGTAACTATTGGGTTATCCAGATGTCTCCCTTTTAAGCTCTATATGGACGAGAGCCAATCTTACCCTTGAGTGTTCAGCCCATAATAGAAACCTTTATTCCTGAAAGGGTTGAGCTAGCTATGTGAAGCTGGCAGATTAGTTTTTTTGACTACGGCTTTAGTCACCAAGTCTATGGAGACTCTAAGTAAACAAGAAGCAGAACAAAACGATGCCTAAAAACGGTTTTGTCTGAGTTCCAGCTAAGGGATCTTGTTTTTTCTGCAATCACTGGACAATGGGCCGGATTCACAAGCTGATACAAAATGCCATGGCTTTATTTAGTGATCTATTGTTGAGGACTAGAGTACTTGACTGCTTCAGTCAAACTGGGAACCATTCTGAAAAGAGTCCGTACAAATTTTCTCAAAAGTTATGTCCCTCCTTGGCAAGATCTTGAGGGGGCATTGTCAGAAATTATGGGATTTTCACTAATTTGAAGGAAGTTTAAAGGTGATATAAATTTGCAACTTGATCAAAGGGGTTCCACAACGTGAATCTTCAGAAATTGTTATTACAATGATCAAATAAATGAGCAACTGAATTCTAATCCCTCCTGAACCTGCCAGATTACTTAGAAAAATCTTGCCATTTAAAAATCTCCTGATTTTGTGCATCATTCAGAAAAAGGTTATAACATTCAGAAATCTCCTGATTCTTCCACATTTTTCAGAAAATATTATGCATTTGGAAATCTCTGCACCCTAAACAATCCCCTGATTTCTACTAAAGTTTAAATACCTTAAACCTTTAATCAATAAATTTATACCTAATCGCATTGTCATCTTTTGACTAGTTTTAACTAAAGATTTTAACTGCAAATTAATCATAATTTTGCCTTGATTTCAACTTAACATTCTTCCAAGAGATTTCTTTAGAGACAAATGTTTACTAGGAGATTTGCTGGAGCTACTTAGACTAATTGTGTAGCCTTTGAAGGAACCAGTATTTATAGATATAGAGAAAAAAACACATTAATTGTCCATGAGGGTAACTTACAGACAAAAAGCCAGCGTATTGTCCGTTCCATTATAGACTTTTCATTCAATATCTCTCTAAGCTCCCTGAGGGTCTAAGCCTCAACTCACTATGTGATAAGATTCATTGCTACTATAATGTATTAAGTTAAGAACGCTAATTTGAAAAGGTCCTAAAACATTGATAATCATGGTGTTCCAGGCCTAATTAGGCTTACCCAACTGGTAAGTAGTCAAGAGCATATAATGCTGGTGGGATTAACTTTCATGACATTTTGTTAATACATCTTGAATGTAAAATTTTTGGGACTCCTAATAACACCCTTGCTAATTCAGCTTTAAAGTCTTAAGCAGACCTCCATGTCCCACTGCGCAATGAGCTTGCTGATTATTTCCAGATGTGCTGAAGTTGTGGGGTATATTATTTGGTAGTTCCCCAAAATTTCATTTTAAATTCCAGTTTTGAATTTTAGTGTCTTTTATTAATCAATGAAACTGTGACGAATATAAAAATTTTAATTGGCATAATTCTTCACTTCCATTTTGATGGAGAATTGATCCAATAAGGGATGAGTTCTGCTATGACAGGCAGTCGCAAAAGTCCACCAGAAATCTGTTAGGTATGTCCTGAGCAATGAATTCTCTTGTATACATAGGCCTGTATATTCAAGGCTCATCATGCTAACTAACCTTCAGGTTCCTTAAGATTATATAACAATTGCAAGGAATCCTGGTCGTTAAGAATCTTGAACTTGGTCCCATGTATCTAGACCCAAAATTGTTTACAATTGTATATGATGGATAAGCATTTTTACTCAGTTACCATGTAATTGCATTTATGCTTATTCAAGATATGAAATCAAAAGCCTACTGGATGCTCCTCCCCATCATTCCTTATCTGAAAGAGTACATCCCGTATAGCAGTGAGATATGCGTCAGATAGCACCATAAAAGGCTGATCAAAGTTAGGGTATCTTATAAATGGAGGCTTCAGTCAGGCTTTACACAGTCGGTAATAGGAGTCCCTGCGTTCTTATGTATTACCAGAAGGTGATTTTTTATTCAAGTTGATGTAATAAATGCTTGGCAAGTTGTTCAAATCCAGAAATTTATTGGTGTTAATATCTTTGCCATTCTAATAAAAGCTTGGATATATCACTTACTTCCAGGTTCTATAATTTTACTGATGGCACTGAGCTTTTGATTTTGTGACCATATTCTTCAACAGTTGATGATTTGCCCAAAAAAACCCATCTGGTACTTGAAATACTGGCTTTTTCAGGCTTGAATTTTATATGAGCATGGGCTAACCTCCATAAGACCTCTACCAGAGGTTCTAAATGTTGGGTGAACGTTTTTGAGAAAACATTTATACTGTCAAGGTAGACCAAAATACATCTCTTCTTGAATCTTCCATGATAGTGTCCATCACCTTCTGAAAGGTAACCAGCGCGTTGCACTATCCCTTGTCATTCTAGCCAGTTGTAACAAACCTTGAGTGGTAATAATTGCATATTTTTCCTTGCCTTCAAGAGGCAGGCTGATCTTCCAGTATCTGATGATGAGGTCTAAAGTGTTAAAACATTTAGCTCTTCCTATTTGATCCAAGGTCTTGTCTACTTGAGTTAAATGATAAGAATCCTTTTTAATTATGTTATTCAAACTTTAGTAATCAAATATGGTTCTTTTAGCGCCCTCTTTTTCTTAACTATGAGTACTAGAATGGCCCATGGGATGCAAGATAGTACAATCATTCCTTGACATATAAGCTTTTTTAACTCCTTTTTCACCTCCTTATTGCTGGACCTACTTTTCCGTATCAGCCGCGATTGAATGGGTTTTATATCCCCAGTATCAACGTAATATGACTTTCACAGCGCATCCAAGGTTGTAGTCATCCAACACAGATACTTGAGCATATTTTCATATGAGGCCATCGCTTGATCTTTCTGACCCTCAATTCATTGAGGTGTTCCTGGAAAATGATGCTCAATTTTCTAGAGATTGTCTGGGTAAGCAAACTTGGCCAAAAACTCTGAACTCATTCACTTACTTGAGTTCTTAAAGAAGAGCAATATGTACAAATGCAATCTTCTGCCCTCTCTTGATTAACACTTTGGAGGCAGTTATTGGCTAGTAATACACATATCTCCTGGTGGCTGGCCAAGAATATTCCAGAAGCCTCAAAAGGTTCATCCCTTAACCATTGCCAAGAGGAGTAAATTTCTCCTAACAATCACTCAGGTAGCTCTTTGCTCATCCTGGAGGACATCACACATTTTCTCCAGGGTATATAACACAATTCCTTGAGGCTTTAAGGGGGATGTCTTTTTTTTTCAAGGATGTTGGCAGTAGGAGGAAAACCTTTGTGACTCATTGGTTGGTAACGGATGGGCACTACGCCATAATTAAATACCTCATTGATGAAGTTATTCTATGAGTTAGATAAGTTTGATTATCCCCTGAGTAATGAAGGGGTAATGTTTGTCCTAGGATTTTAGAAGTTTCTTGTCATAGTTTGAAGCAGCACCATAAAAATTAATAAGCTAATAGCAAAATTAAATTTTTAGCTATCATTGGGAAGCATTGTATCACTTGAATTAACCTGCAAGGAGCCTAACCACATTGTTAATGCGCTATATTCCCCTTTGTTCATAGTACTCATAGACCCAGTCGTTTCATATTATTGATGGTGGGCCACATTGGGAGCTATTCTCAATAAGTTGGCAATTTTTTGTAAATTACATCCACAGGGGCTTCGCTGTCAACAATGGCTCACAACATGAACTTTGTTAACGTTAATTTTGATTTAATTATACTTAAAAAATAGTGTAAATCACCATTTATTGAAAGTATAGAAGGGATATCAACTTGGTTTATGCATGGTCTTTCTCCTGATTTTGAAGGCATTGCTGCTTGAACTGTCACAATTGCATAGGGCTTCATTGCATGCCATGCACACTGACATACACGTCCTCCAATTTACCCTTGTGGACAGTCTCCATGTTACAAAGTTCTTGGACATGATGCCATAGCTCATTGTTTGGCTGAAGGAGATATTCACTCTATTGTTTGAGCATCTGGACTAATCCTCTTACTCATTTGATATCCTGCTTCATGGTTGTTTGTTAATCTCTAAGTTGTTTAAACCCATTAAGGAGCTAGTTTGTGGTCTTGATGTTGTTTCCCAAATGCTGCGTGGCCACCCAAATTGCCTTGAGTGTATCAGTTGAGTGCCTTAACTAGCTCATCTTCATGAGTAATGTCCCCCAGAATAGCATAACTACGTTTGACCTCCTCTCTGAGTTGAGTTATCCCTTGAATCCATTTGTTGGTTAATCTTAGTTTGTCCAAGGCTTAATCCTATGGACAATATATTCTAGTTCAATTGATTAATAAGTTCATCCATTGGTTGCAGAATTTGGACACTAAGGTTGTGATTGTCATTAAACGCCTGGCAAACACCCTGAAAACTGGTTTCTAGCTGCCTATTCAGGTCCCGCAGTGCTTCCACGCATTGTTGGTCTCTGTTAAACACTACCATGATTAGACCATGGTGCAAAAAATGGTTATTAACTTTATGTTGTGGGTTGGAGATACCCAGCAAGATATTGCCCATCTTAAATAATCTATTAGCTTGTTTTTTATTTAGCTATCTCTCAAAGACTGTTATTTCTTATATTGCTGAATCAGTTGGTCCTGATTTTGATGACAATTAAATAAAGCGGGCACTAGATCAGTTTGCTTGTGGCAAAAGAGCTAAGTCCCTGAAGTAACATGTCCCCAATCTGTCTCAGATGCTCTGTGGTGAACATAAAAGTCCATAATCTTTCAAACTGAGGGGAATATTAAAATATAACTTCCCCTAGTGCCATTTGAACAGGATTAGGAGGATTAACATGGAAAATGACGGATTAGTTATTCTTTTAATCTCCCCCTCCTGAGTCAAGTCCATTGTAAGGTTTAAAATGCATTCTTTTCACTACTACATCCACCTTTAGTGAGCACACCTTTTGTAGCTATTTAAGCTTCATGCTACGTGCTTAGGTTACCATTTGACTACTCCAACTCTTAACTTCCAAATTTAATAACAGCCAATAAAATAACATTAAAAATTGATCCCTTAAATATAGTTAGAGAGTAATATTTATAGTTGAGTTACTTCATTCAGAGTCAAAAGATATCTCATGATGAAGATAATTACTATGATGCATTGCAATTGTGGGAGGGAGTTTATTTTTTCTAAAAAGGGGCTTTATGGGAAGTCACAGGGCTAACTACATTTTAATCTGATTCAGAGTACTTTCTAATAATGGAGTTGGGATATATTACAACTCTGATTTGCAAACTAGGAGTCAATTTTACAATTATCCAACGTTGCAATCCCATTTCTGACCAGACTTAATTTGAAGTTGATGTTTTTGGGATACTTTTATTAGATATATATATTATAGCAAATTTACTAGATTTAGGCTCATTATCTCATCCAGCAATTGATGATGCCAGCATTTGTTGGGCTTTTGATACTTATAACAGTAGTAATTCGCATGACTCTTGATGGGCTATCATTTATCAAAGAAGAATCATTTTTACTCTCTCAACTGAAATTCTCATTTTTTTTCTCAGAAATAAAAGTGCTTTTTGAATAAGTCCAAATCGTACTTGTGAGTCAAATTATAAATTTATTTAATTAAAATTAATCAATTTTGCACGGTTGACAGAAGGAGAAAAAACC
This sequence comes from Massospora cicadina, assembly GCA_022478985.1. NCBI lineage: Eukaryota > Fungi > Entomophthoromycota > Entomophthoromycetes > Entomophthorales > Entomophthoraceae > Massospora > Massospora cicadina. The sequence continues at coordinate 85,794 of JAKSZP010001493.1, read as the reverse complement.
CAAGTTCTGGAATACTGTGATGGCTTTTGCACATTGGAATAAAGATGTCCTGACAGGATAACTGGAGCAACCAGTATCAGTGGGTTCCTGGAGCCCTCTCCATTTAGGAACTCAGGCCACCGCAATAGTAATAGCCCATTTAGCACAGCAGGTATGAAAACCCAAGCCAGGCGAGCCTTGATTGCTTGACCTACCTTAACCTGCATTAAAGCTTAAGTTGGTATGCACCATTCAAGCACAGTCTGTGAAGCCTGCTGGGTGACAGAGGCCGATAGTCTATGAAATTCCACCGCACCTTGTCCCGTTGAGGTATATTTTTTATGTTTTATTGTTCCTGTGTAATATTGTGAAACACCAAATCTCAGAATAGCATAAACTTACCTTTTTGTTATGGCTTGAGCTGTACATCTTGAGCTTTGATGCAACCTATCCCGCTAATTGATTTTTGTAACTCTATTTTGGAATAGGCTTAAAATATTATTGAATGGTGAGAAAAGTAATGGGAACCTCATCTGTTATAGATAGAGGGTTTAAAAACAATCTTGTGGACCTCTGTTGATTGAAGCCTCTTGTGCCTTCCAGAAAACCTCCAGAAAGCCTGTTGATTTGACTAAACCCCAGATTTTCAACTGATCCTTCAGGCTTCACTTCCAATAGGTCATCCATAATTATTAACCAATCTTGCCAATTGCACTCCTGAATGATCTTAGCGTGCCCCAATGAATTCTCAATTTAAGGAGTAATGTGATATTTTAATTTTTCATTACATAAAAATAAATTGTTCAGGACTTAATGATCATTATTCTGATATCTTAATGAAAATTGAACTAGTGGGATTTTGTTATTATGTGAATTTGATTAGAAAAATGATAAATTTTATCATTCCCAAAATTAGTTTCTAATTATAGTTTCAATTCAATTATCAGGTTGCTTTATACCAATGTTTGTTGGGCTTTCAATGACTAAATTAATACACCTTAGTTAGCTCTTACTAGAGCTAGTATTTAAATGGGTTGAGCTTAAGCCACCCAATTCTGAATATAACACCGTTATCCTGATCTTGTACAAAGGCTCATTTTTTACACTGCTTATTTCCTCCCATAGGAGATTTTGCTACATTTATAACGTTTATTAGAAAGTTTCGTGGGTGTCATAGATTAGGAATTGGGTGAACAATCTATAAACCTTCACCATAAGGGTGCATTTTAAAAATGAGTTTGCCCTCTTCATGAAGGCACATTAATTTTGATAAGCAGTGGTAGCATGGAGCTCAATCAAGACTACCAGCTTTGTAGGTCGCCTCTATGGAGGTTATCCTAGGGTGCTTCCATGTCACAGTTTTAACTATAATTTTTAGTCCACAGATTTGAGCCAACAACACTGAAATTCTAAAAACAACAGATTAGAAGAAAGGGATCTAGGAGTACCAAAAACAAATGTAATATTGATTTATGAGTGTTGTTATTAATAAAATTCTGGTTTGTCAAACATTCTCAAAAACTGCGTGTTTCATCTTTGACTTAATACAAATCAATCAAATAATAAAGATTTGTAAGTAACCAAAACCCTTGTACAGAGTATCACTTTAGCAGAGTAGAAAAATTGCTAAGCTCTCTGTATGACTTTTTTATTTTATAAATTATACATTATTTCTCTCAAAGTTGCCCTCTTTCATTAGGCATTTAATTTTTGTTTTATGAAAAAAAATCCCCAATAATATTCTAAGCCTTTATGGCTCAAGCCATTTGGCCACTGATCTCCACCTGACCTACTCAATGTTGTTGGCTAGTATCATGTGCAACATATGGGATTTTCTAACATTACCAGTGTCAGCACATGGCAATCTGAGACTGTCCTGAATAAAGGTGGCTCTCCTATATCACCCATTTAAATCCTGAGTAAGATATTACATTTAGGGTGCCATCACATGCCCTACAGATGAACAGATGCCATCTTGGCGTAATTTCCCGCTGCACCTCAGCCTGTAGGAACTGAATTCTTAACCACATGCAGATTTTGCAATCTCTTAGACATTGGTTTTTTGACACTTGTGACAGAAGCTGGAATCCAAGTACCAGCTGGTCTTGGTAACGCTTTTGATTAGTATCACTATGTGTAGATAAAACTCTCCACAAGGTTTATTGATCATTGCTATGGTGAAAGGTCCTTAATATTTTAATGATTTTAAAAAATCAGGTATTTTTTAGCCCTTAAATTTGGCAAAAATTTCTTAGCCACCGTTTACACTTTTTATAATTACTTTGTTCCTTGTTTGTAAAATATAATCAGTAAATTTTGGAATAGTTTTATATGTAACCCTTATTTCTTTGACGCATATATGCATTTTTATAATTACATACTCCGCATTTTTTGGATGCATATATGCGTTTTTATCTACATTAATCCTCATTTCTTCAACGCATATATGCGTCAAATCATTTAAAGGGTTAATAGACTTGACTGTGCAATTTTAAAAATTTTAAATTTATCTGGTACTAAATTGCAGCAAATTAGTTTTTTTTATTGTTTATGCTGATAAGTAAAAAGGATAACAATCTGTGGTAGTTATAGACAATCATATTTAAAGGTCTAACAACAGTCAAATTAGTTAGAACAAAGACCAATTTTCCTACCATTAATTCTGGAAATTTAGATGTATGGAACTAGACAACTAAAGTTTTTAGCCAACTACTTTATATAACTCCTCCATATAAGCATTAAGGAATTACTATAAACCACATTACTGATTTTGATCTCAAGTCAGAGGATCACCAGACTGTCAGTGGACCTGACTCTATAGTATGCCACATACACCTGGCTATAGCAAAACGGTCACTCTTATATCACCATAAGCCCCTTTTCCAACTATACCATATTCTTTCTTGATATTCATATAAAAGAAGACTAGAAAATTAAAAACATTTAAACTGAAAGTGGTAGTATTATAGGATTAGAGGTTTGTGGAAATGATGATGAGTTCTTTGTGGAAACATTTTTTAATTTTGTGAGGCAATCTGTTCCTGAATAGCGCTTTCACCTGTAGTTCAGTTCAGTTGTACATTTATAAAAATTTTTGCAGTGACTTACCATAAAAAATTGTCAAACATGAGGTAAAGCAAATGAGGGGGTACTCCTAGTGAGTTAAGGGTTTTCAAGTACTCTATATGATAGTGCATAGCTCACACAAAGTCCATTAAAAAGTCCTTCAACTCATATCCTATACTCTCAGTTGACAAACTTTCTTTTATGGAGTTTTTATTTTTTTGGCTATATTATAAGATTTTAGATATTCTACACCTATCAAGTGCAATAACCTCTATGCTAATATATGTGAGTTATTCTGTCAGTTAAGCTTTCTGATCACCAAAACATTGAAAAAGCTATTGAAAGTGTCCTTCTTCAAGCCTCCTCAGATAACTTGCCATCACTAATTTAGTATTAATGTAAAAATTCTTCTCCCCTCCAGTTGATATACATGTGGAGTTAAATATTGACTGTCAGATACATGACTTTGATTTTAAGCCAAGAGGAGGTTATGTAATATAGACTATGGGCTCATATAAATTTATCCTTATGATACCACAGGTAAGTGCTTTTGAAGTCACCAGCCAGCAGCGCCATCTCTCTACTCATCAGAAAATTGTGGTATCTTTTTTACTAGTTATAGAAATGTTTTTAGTTTAAAATAAAGTTTATAAAAGCCCTTACCTACTTTAGACCTAATCTCTAATGGCATATAATTAGAAATAAGGTGATCTTTTTGGTAAATTTAGTGCAGGAGAAAGTAAGTTTTAGTAATGATATATATATCTATTGTTATCTGCACTTTTGTAACTGTAATTTTTAACAGATCTTTACCTACTTGAAAACCTAAATCTAAGATAAAACATAAAAGATCTAGTGTATGTAGTTATGTTAATTTAAGATGGTGTATCTTTAAATGAGATTTTAATTTTTGTATCTAGTGTAGATTTATTATCCTGTAATTAGAAACTAATTTATTTATAAGTTTAAATTAGAAAAAGATTCTAGAGCTTGCCTATTGTTTAAAAAATCCCCTTGCTAGTTTTTGTAATCTATGCTTATTTAGTCTAAAAGTTATTATAGTATGAATAGGCTTTTATATATATAGACTTAGGATTTTAACAATGTTTTGTTTAGAGTTAGATTTTAAAAAATATTACCACCAAGAACAAATCACGCAAAATCTCTTTTTCACTTTAAAAAATATATCAACTGAAAAAATCTGTAATTTATTACAACAAACTTTGCTGATGTGCCATCTAAAAAAATTGATTGTGCCAATTTTGACTCATACTGACCCATGTATGGAGGTGAAACAAAGCCTCTTGCACCTTTTGGCCTCTGTCAAAGCAAATTTAGTCTGGTTCCGCTAGCTCCCAAATCATACCAGTTGCTTTGTTCCCCTCAAGACTTAAACTACCATCTTGCGCGCTCCCAGGTGGTGTTTTGAAAGCCCTGGTAACCTCTAGAAAAATATGCACTTTGGCTCTTGGGTCAAGTATAGGAAAATCTTTTCTTACACAAGTGCTGCCATCTTCAAGATGGGCAAGGCAGTAATCAAACCAGTTAAATTTTATTCTAAACCCCTTCAAGGGTAATTTGACCTTAACTTCTCTTTCAATTCTCATGCTATGGTTGTGAAAATAATGTTGCCCATACATAAACCACTTTTATCTATACCCCTCACACTCATCTAATAGCAGATGCCACTCTGGTGGCTCGTTTTTTGGCCTTTCAACTATCTATCTCCAAACAACTTTGTAATGAACTTCTGGAGAGTTTGGACGCTTACAGTTTTATCCTGTCTTGCACTTCGTGGTTCCCAATAGGGACAGCCACCTTACAGGCCCTTGTGACTCTGAGATGAGATGCCCCTTTGACCTGAATGCCCATATTGCTATTCCCCTTGCACCATAATCTACTTTGTCCTTGACCATCTTTTATGGCCTGTGGGAGAATGGATGCTCTGTCTGATCAATGTGCTATAAACTCAGTTATTTGAAGCAAAAAAATTTTCATTGCCGCTACTATGACCTCTGCCCTCCTCCTCTAGCACTTGCCCCGCTTCCCTCCAGCATATTTTTCAAATAAGGCTTGTAGCAGATGAGGCTGCAAGAGCATTAGAGGATTAATCCTCAGCCACTAGGAAAAAAGAGTTCAGTATCAAACTGGCAGATTTGTGGGCAACTTACTCACCAAAGATGGAATTGGACAACTGTCAGGCTTGCCTTAGTAGGTGTGAAGCCTTGACCTTGGCCTCACAATACAATTATTTATTTAGTTAATTTTGGCTATAAATTACTAATTTAATAATCAATATTTTATTGGGATTAATACCCAAAATTCTTAACCTTAATTTACCTAGCATTGAATGGTAAGTAACGTCTAATTCACAATTAAACGAATTTGGGGTGTGTTGGGATTTTTGATATGACCAAATTATCCCGCCAGACCATGAATATAAGTCTGCTTATCCGCTAGGGGTCAAGGCCCTTTAGTGGATATGGGATTTATCATCCATATGTGATAGCTATTGTTCAGAAGAATATCTAAACAAATATTTATTAATACATTGGGTTTTGATCCACCATAGCAACAATGTTTCGATGGGATTGTCCCTGACAATAAGCAAGCAATAAAGTTGTCAATTTTATATTGGTAATTAAATTGTCTTTTAGGAGGCGATCAGGTTTTATCACCATATGACTAAGGGATTTAATAGTTTCTAGGCGAGTGATGTTGCCTTGATAGAAACTGGCAATTTAACCTTTTAGGTATTATGACTTTCTGGTTATGGGCAAGAGTCCCATTACCTAAGCAGGTTGCTAACCTGATAAGAGTGTATTGCTGGGTTTGAACACAGGCGTTGAATCACATTCTTCTTTTCAATCCATAGAAGGGTGCATTTGAGTAGGGGAGAGAACCTGAACAACCTGATGAGGAAAATCATCATTTTGCACTACCCTTGAGCATGACTTTAGCGGCATGTCTATCATTTCCCAGTGAGGCGCCAACAGAAGAATTGGGCGCTGAATCCACTTTATATATTCCCATAAAATTATTTAATAAAGCAGATCTAATTATTTCTGAATGTTTTTAGATTATTATACATTTATTATATTTAGGATTATTGTCAAATTCTCCGCAATTCTGCGTCAAAAGAAGTACCTTTGAACCTGCTGAAAGTGGGTTAATTTAAAGTGTTATCCTTAAGTTGCCAACTTCAGAAGAAAAGTTGAAGGAAGAGGAATTACCTTGTTGTCTGGAGAGATTATTTAGTACCTTCACCAGCGGTTGAAGGATTGTTATACATTTTCAAAGGAGAATCTGGAACAGGAGAAAATAATTGGTCATGAACTACTCAACTAAATACTAGTCTACATACTAGTATCACTCACCCACATATTCATATTATTTATCAACGACTATTGACTGTACATATAAAAATCTGTGCAAGAAAATCTGTGGAGCTGAAAGAAGGTATAATTCTAATAAAGAAAAGTCTCAAGTTAATATATTGGTGCTCATTCTAAAGGATGAAGGTAAGTGCCAATAGTTCCCAAATTTTCACAGGATGAATCGCCCCATTTTTTCTCCACTGGTCAATAAGATAGGGATGAATGCCCAAGCTAAGTTTCTATATATCCTGATATTAGGCCTGAGGATGTATTCAGTGTTTAGCTCCTCTACTCGCTTCATTAATCACCTCACGCCACATATTATACCTTGTATCACCTATTATACCTTCCTATCTGTTGGCTTCCCACTGGCAGTAGTGGAAACCACTTAACTGTGCTACAATCATCTCAGTCCAGCTCTCAAAGATGAAGCCTGACTACTCCAACCCCAGAACCTAAACTGTGACTTTACCTCCTACATTCCTGAATCTATTTCTATCCTTGCATTTGGTATATGCCTTTTATTTCCCAATAATCCTAAAATCCCCTTTTGTTTACACAGTACTATAGGTATTTATGATTTATTTTCAAATAAAGTTACGCTTGATCTAATATATCTTTCATCATTTATTTTTCCTGTTTTATATAGAAATTGCCTAGATTTATCTAGAGATTGCCTGCTCAGTTGGCGGTCATTTGCCTTGGTGAAGACGCTTCCACCAAGAGATTACCTAGCCCCGACTAGAGATTTTGCCTGTTCACATGAACAGAGATTTGCCTCCGCAACATCCTTCCACCAAGAGATTTTGCCTTAAGGAAAACAACACCCTAAGAGATTTCCACTAGAGCTGCTTTTGACTAATGATCAAACAGTCTTTGAAGGTCCTGGCCTTCAGAAAATTTGACAAATTTTAACAACTTCTTTTATAGATCAAGTTAATCTAATAGATTTCCAAGTACTCAGAATAACTTCATGTGAAATAAATTTATACCTGACGCTGAGAAAGATAGTTATATGAAGATAATGAAGCCGTTGATTTTGACAATATTTTTTACCACATTATACCTTTAAGGGTTAGGTAATTTTCAAATTCCAAATGATGATAAAATGACTCAACCAAATTTCCCCAACAGGAATGATTTAGGCACTTGACCAGATGCACCAAAAATAGCAATCAACCAAATTTGAGAGTCATACAAAAAGCTAATGTGAGGCGCATCAAAGAAACACCATCAAAGGAATCTAAATTCAGGTCACATATTACCAAATTGGGTAACAAAGCAATAACCTAAGGATATGCTACCATCTTCAACCCAGAAGCGGGGACTTAAGAATGGGCCCCTGGATATCCAGGTTTAGTGGTAATCACTGCACGAAATGGCTTGCAGATACAAGAGTTACAACAAATGAACTAAGCAACTAAAGCTGCAATCATACGCCGCCTCACTAGGGGATCCTGAAACCCCCAATATTGCTATCCTAAATTCCAATTCATCTACATTTATCATACATCTATGTATCTTGATTTTTCACCAATGTTATAATTTAATTTATTTTTTACTTTAATAAAATACATTTCCACATATTCTCAGCTTACTCTTTTTTGTTTCATTTATATTGGTCTATATAATATAATCTCCAGTAGCCAGTCTAGTATTAGCAATTATGCAAAATACAGTAAACAGTCTGAGATCTGCTCTGTTTAAACAAGACATCATTTACCTTGATACTTTGGAACCAAGAAGCAAAGGGAGAAATTGGATTGAATTCTGTTGTGTCCCAAGTGCCAATGTAAAGAGAACATGTCAGAGATTGTCAACAATAGATTTGCCATGGGCGCAAACAATTCATTAAAATATTGATGCTACAACGAGTAGCATCAGAAGAGAATTTGTTCAATAAGTATGATTTGGCCTCCTGGTGGTTGTCTGATGCCAATCTGCGAAGAATTGATCCCCTGAGCAGCAGGTCATCCTTACAAGTTGTGAGATAGGTTGTCAAGCTGACTGTTGTGCTCACTACTGGGGTGACATCATCAGACCAAAGTGAATCCATGAGATTACTCATGAGCTGTTTGACAATGATGTGGATATAGAAGTGTATCACAGAGGGGAAGCCTATGAACTTCTGGAGAAGGAGGAGGATACTATCCGTTCAAGACACTTACCTTTGAACTAGAAATGTCTGATCTACATAACCAGCTTGAGCGCATCAAGGAGACCTATAGAAGTGTATGAGTTGCCTCCTTTCCAATAGTGAGAGGACATTCACCCCTAGTAAAGCTTGAATCTGCAATTAAGAATCTAGAGGACCAAAATTTTATTCTTTGAAAAGAAAAATAGAGAAAGCACCTGCACTCTAAACAATTATGGAGAGCGTTTAGACCAGAACGACAATGCTGTTTAATATGGACAAGAGTATAGAAGAGTTGAACTATTAAATGCATACTATACCAGAACCTACCTCAACACAACCAGTTACTGTCTGGATATACTGGTATTGGTCATTCAACTGACTGCCATGAAACTGTTCATGATGTGTTCTGACCCTATTGAAGAAGATCCCTACTTTAAACCTTATTTTAATACCATTTACAAACCTGGAGAAAGAACAATTTCTGGTCTTCTCCAGATTTATGAGAACAGCGTAGATGGCTCTAGCAACTATCAAAAGGCTCACTATGTGCAAGGGTTTATAAGTTGCAAAGCTCAAGAGATCCTTAGCATCAGCCTATGACCTGGACTACCTTAACTGAAGTAAATAATATTCTTCTTTAAGAGTTTTGTAGTGAAAAAGATGTCCAAAATAAACTTTTCTTTCTCGTTGCAAACACTTTTGCAACCCATTCAATTCAAGACTAAATCTAGTTTGATAATCTCATAGAGGGGATTAGTCTGCGCCCATGTCTGGGAGCAGTTGGGCAAGCAAGGCAAGAGGAGCAGGCGGAAGGCCCGCGGCCTCTAACGTTCGAAAACGCCCCGGAGAATCTGGCGGAATAGAAAAAAATCTAAAAAAACTGGTGGTCACAATTTCCCCAGAGATACTCACGTGGCAAGCATGATGCAACCAGTATATCAATACGCCACATTCCCAGCCACTCTCATCGGTGGAATTTGGAGTCCGTGTGTATCTGGACATCCAAAAAATGGCCCTATGGGAAAAATTTTGTGAAGATGTACACAAAATTTTCCTGACCGCAGTGTTCGTTTCACCTCACTCCATGTTGCACGGTTGGCTGGACCTAGGTTTTGAAAGCAAAATAGCAGCAGACGAGGCTGCAGCGGTGCGCGTAGTGGTCGACCTCCCCGAAGGGCAACGGGTCATCAAAACTAAACGCACCAGATGGACAAAATCAAACCAAATTTTCCTCACGTTTGACTTTTTGCCTACTACGGTAAAACGTGACATTTTGGAGCAACACCTGAAAGATGGTCTCGCCATATATGGCGAAATACAATCTTTTGAAATGCAACGTTTCACGCTGATGCCACACCTGTGCACCGGCAAAGCCATCGCAGTTCTGACCCCAACTGAGGAGATCGCGAAGGACCTAACCCAGATCCTGCACTCCACCTTTATTGACATTGCAGGGCACACCACCCACCCATTCCGGGTAACCGTGGACAGCGCGCCCCCATTTGCACCCACTGTGATGCATTCGGCCATAAGGCACATGCATGCCCCATTAAAGAGGGCGTTACATTCCAAGAGCACCCCTTGGCGGCCATGGCCAGTGGAGAGGCGCACTACAAACCAACCGCAAGCACCAAAGAGGCTTTCCCGTGGGGAGCACAAGGCTGCTACCTATTGGTAAAGCCCATCTCCCCACAGGAGCGGAAGAAGGCCAAGCAGGCCTGTAGGACTGCGGCCAAGGAAGCAGCCAAGGTCACCACCACCATCCCACACTCACAACGCCAGGAGGACATGGAGACCTTTGCGGCAGAAGCAACTCAGGAATCCATCACCCAATCAGATTGGGAGGCCTAAGCTGAATGGGCCACTCAATCTGAGGATCTGATGGGAGATTTGATCTCACCCAATCGCTGCACCCAAGCCCCGGTTGAAACTGACTTGGGACCTATCCCAACCAAAAAAAAAATTTTTTGACCCACTCGACGGTGCACCGAACTTATCCGCACCGCAAAAAATTCGTCCGACGTCGGGAAAACAAAAAAGCGAAGGCCAAAGCCAATGTGACTCTTTTCCGCAAAAATTAACAAAAGCCCCGATAGCGTTGCTGCTAATACCCACGCTGCTGTGAAAGCCCGTGGGGACCTGGAAGAGGCTGGTGGGCCAGGGGGCCCACCCCCTCGCACCTAAGGTGTGATGGGGGAAACCTTCACTCTAGGGACGCTGAATATCGCCGGACTCAAGGCCTCCCCATCCCGGGCTAGGAAACTGAGTTTTTTATAAAATAATTTACCCGTGGATATCCTGGCCATCCAGGAAACCCACTGTCCACGAGGTTCCAAGGATGCTTGGAAAACAATGCTCCTACCATCCCTATCCTTTTGGTCAAAGCACTGTGGGGTGCTAATTCAGAAAAACAATTTTTTCAAATTTACATCTTCAGAAACATTCCTAAATGACCGAGTGCTCGTTGTCACCTTCTCATGGGCTGATGTTGCACACACAATTGTCAACATTTACGCCCCAAACGGTGCACAAGAGCATCGGGAATTTTTCTTGTCAGTCAAATCCCTCCTGCTACCCCCAATTATTTCCTAATCGGTGACATGAACTGTTGGCTAACCTCACCAATGGACTGGTGGCCGCCCTCACCCCACGCCCCACAGGGTCACATAGAACTACGTGTTCTAAAAGCCACCCTTGGGTTAATGGATGCGCTGCCGTGACATGCCCCACTGCTCAAAAACATGACGCGTCCCTACATCCACAATGGCCAATTAAGGTCCATGACCCGCATTGACCTTATTCTAGTGCCGGCGAAATTCCAACCCCCATCTCCCACTTCAAAACAACGAAAATGGAATTCTCCGACCACCAACTGGTCTCAATAACATACCACTTACCCGTCACAGTTGCAAAGGCCCCACATTGGTGCAAAATCTGCCCCCCAGAGCTTGCGTCACCAGGATTTTCCACGTGGGTGGAAGAGGCAACTTTGGCAAAATCGTTTGTTGCACCGTTGTGCGCGGACCCTATTTCCACATGGGCAACTTTCAAAAAAGACACCATCCGCCACTATCGCCATCTCTCATCCAGACGCTCACGAGCCACATTGGCGGTTATATCGTGTGCGCTGGTGGAATTGGCCCACTTGGAGTCCAACATTCCAGCCTCAGGATATAGCCCTGCATGGGGCCAGAAGTGGGCGGAGGCAGCAGCACACCTCAACACACTTGAAAGGCAACACAAACATTGGGTTTGTGTCCAATACAGGGCCACACGCATCACTAAAGGCGACAAGTGCACCGCATACTTCTACAAAAAAATTTTTCACCATGCCAGAGCGTGGCCTACACACAGGTGCAAAGATCGGATAATTCTACCATGGACACACCAGCCGAAGTGGCAATCTAAATGCAAAGATATTACTCTGAGTTATACCAAGCCAAACCAATTCATCCAGCTGAAATGGTGGAATTTCTCGACAGAGCTCATATCCGCACCATTTTCTGATACCCGGAAATAATGAATTTAATTACTCCGAATGAATTATGGACTACCATTCGTGGTGCGCCAAACCAAAAATGCCCAGGCCCAGATGGCATTCCATATGAGTTCTACAAAAAATATTTTAAATACATATCCCCATTGCTGCTAGCCTCACTCAACCAAAGCCTGTTGGAAACACGCCTCCTACCAGGAGGACATGAGGCTTTTACAGTCACACTCTTCAAGAAAGGGGATAGGCTAGACTTAGCCAACTGGCGCCCCATTTCTCTAACAAACACAGACACCAAAATTTTAACAAAAATCATGGCTAACCGTTTAGGGACTGTAGCATCTGCCACCATCTCTCCAGAACAATTTGGTTTCATCCCCAGAAGGTCGATTTGGGATAACGTGCACTCTGTGGCTAATGTGTGTCAGTCCACAGCCTCTGGGGCACTTGTATTCTTGGACCAACAAAAGGCCTATGATAGAGTAAACTGGGAATACCTTAGGGCCTGCCTCCAACAATTCCGCCTACCTCCCCACTTCATTAACTGGGTGATGCTGCTCACGGAATCTGCAACAATGGCTGTGCGCGGCCCAGGTTTCCTAACGGATGTAGTCCATCCTCAAAGGGGCCTGCGACAAGGGGACCCCCTGAGCCCACTCTTATACAACTTCAGCCTTGACCCACTACTGCGAAATGTGAATGCCCAACTCACTGGGGTCCATGTGCCAGGCCAAACCCCAGTCAAGATGATGGCATTTGCAGATTATTGCGTGGTGGGGGTGTCTAATAATAAAGATGCACGCGCGCTTGAAGCCCTCATCCAGGAATATTCCCGGGTAAGCAACGCGGCACTGAACGCCTCCAAAACTGAAATCATCCTCCTTGGTCAGTTTCAGAACTGCTGGGCCCCAGCAAGTAGTTCCCAACCCAGCCCAGCTGCTCGCCCAAGTCCACGCCTTACTAACTCAAAACACACCGCTCCACTGGTGCTCCCCTTTGTGCCGCGACCTACCATAGGACCGGTACGCCATCTGGGCGTGTGGTTGGAGGCAGGAGGATACGAGTCAGCAGTAATGGAGGGCCATATACTGGACAACGTGACGAAGCGAATCGCCTCTCTCAGAGCCCACCCTACTACCCTCACTGGCAGGGTTGTTCTTGCCAACTCTATGCTCCTATCCAAAGTCTGGTTTGGAGCCCACGCCATCCCCTTCTCCCCAAGCTTCTTCAAATCCCTGTATGCTTTGCTACAAGGTTGGCTTTGGTCAGGCCTTCCACCAGTACGGCTAGAGGTCATGTTTGGCCCTCATCATCATGGTGGCATGGGCCTACTTGACTTCAAAGCCCATGCCGCCAAGATCCTAGGCACCTGGATTGCGGCCTTCACTGCTCCTACACTCCCATCCCAACACTGGTCCCACGCAGCCCACTCCAACTTCTCCCGAGCCTTGGGCCTCAACAATCCATCAAACCCCCACTCCCTGATGAAATACCTCGCATCACACACATCAGCCACAGGTCCTCACGGGACCAAAACCCACTACAAACGAATCCTACTCTCCATGCGAAGCGCAGAGTGGAGAATTCGTATTAGTGGACATACAAACCAAAGAGGCCGCCCCTCTCCTCAGTTCACACAAGAGGTACAGGGGCTACCCATCCATGATGGCGTGATCCCCATTCGACCCCATGTCCTATCCAGGGTGGACTACCTGGACATGATGGACATCCCTTATTCCACTGAGACCCAAAAGACTATCTGGAAATACGCACACCATCCTCTGTTGCAGCCTCAAGTCCGTTCCCATGTGTGGCGCTGCCTGAGGCGGGTGTATCATACAGCTGAGCGCTCTAATGCTTTACACTCATCCTGTGTCGTGTGTGGCCAGTATGGAACGCTGTTTCACCGCCTGGAGAAGTGCCCCACCTCTAAAGTAATATGGCGCGAAGTCCAACGTCTGCTAGGCCAGGATCAAACACATCCCTTCAGTCTGTCAAGAGATATGTTTGCTTCATCAATGGCCTCCCCTCCCACCCTCCCTTCGTGCTCTGGTGGTTGCAATCGCCATGTGGACTATCCACACGATTGTCTTGGATGCCATCGCCGGATCCATCCCCACCCTCCCTGAAGCTGTCCACAGATTCCGGTCTCATTTGGTGGATCACTTTCAAGCGTGGATGTTTGGATATCTCCCACTACGTCGCCGGCAGCTGGTCTCCTCCTGGTTCCCAGTCTGGTTCATCAAATCAGACCCCTTCCTCCACACGTGCTCAATAGTGGCTACGCCCCCTACACACGTTCCCTCCCCCTTCCCATAAGTGGCGTTCCCGCTGGCAACAAGAGATAGCATTGCTTCTCTGGGGTGCCTCACCTGGTACTGAGTTTTGTCTCGTCTGAGTCATATTTGGAAGTGTCCGTCCCATGGTCAGCCTTCCTCGCAATAAATTTAAAAAGATGTCCAAAATATAAAACAAAATTTATACCTATGAAGATGGGCAAGAATGAGTCAGCAGTGAACTACCCTCTCGCTACAATTTTAATACTTAACCTTTGTAGAAAACAGGAACTATGGATCTACCTACTGCAGAAAATGGTTCTGCTGCTCGCATTGGAAAGGAATACCGTTCTGAAGATTCATATGACTCTAAACGTTATTTGTAGTTTCCCTAAAGGCTATTAAAGAAGCACTACTTGACATACAAGAGACATAGAAAATGGAGTAAGGGAACAGAACGACCCCTTGACGGTTATGCCATGCAGTCTACATCATAGATGACAAGGATGATAAACCAAAGTGCAAGAATTACAAACCACTGAACCACCCACCCAATCAAGAACTGACCTGCAATAAAGTGCCATCAGCCTGAGCACTACTAACATCATTGTCCGCTGATAGCCGCAGAATAGAAGGACGCACCCAAAGAGGATACCACCAAAGCTGTGAAATGGGTAGATCTGATACTGATGGTGAAGAAAATCACAAAGAAGAGTAAATAGCCAATGTAGGATACCACATGTTAGGGGCACTTAGCGCAATGGCTGTGCTTCTAGGTTGAGATTCAACGGATTTGAAGGAAATAAATTTATCAAAACCTACCTGGCTCATGTGAACCAACTTACCTAGATTACTAACTCAATTGGGAAAGGAAGCAACCAGTTTATGGCTACTTTCAAAAGCTTAACACCACATAGCAAAGATACTGTAAGATCATAACTAGCGCTATTGCTCTGAGATAGTATGAAAAATCTACCAATGACATTCTGACCATTGGAAAAGTTTTTGGCAAGAGTGTGACAAAAGAGGAACTGGTGATCCAGAAGGTATGCGTCTTAGCTGTGGTGTACACTGGAGCTACAGTCAACTTAATGTCCTATAAGATCATAGAGGTTGAAGTTTATTCCCAATATTGTTTACAACATGAAGTACTAAATTGCCTGACCTGACATTACCCGCTTTTTTAGGAGCCTACTCAGTGTTACTTTTACTCTTTGGGCACACGTTTCTAATGGCTCTGGCAGTGGTGTTGGATAACGACCACCACGACTTCCTAATCAGGATGCATTTTCCTTGAGTTTAAGATATAGTCAACTTCAAACCTGCTATGAATATTTTGAGTTATCAACTTCCGCGGTCTATAAGGATGAGGAAATTAAACTGCAGAAGCAATGTATGTGTTTAGTGTAAATGAATCAATAAATTTTACGCAATCCACTTCATCATTACTGAGAAGGGTGTGAAGCAGCTAACCTCCATGTTTATCACGGAAAAAGGGCTTCATTTATGCGCTAGCAAAAACATGGAGATCTGTTCAGGGGATTAATCTCAGAAGACCCTTTTGATCAGCGTAAAATTCTGAAGGATACTATCTGGGATTTATAAAGTTGCTACGGAATCTGCAATCAAGAACCAAGAAATTCATTTGGATTTTATGATACCAAATACTTGAACGAATTGACTTTCATGGTAAGAAATATAACAACTCAACCAATGAGGGTCAAGAAAGGACAGATCATTATACAGGCACTGTTTGGACTTCAGGGGAGCAATTCCAACCCAGCCCCTATTAATCAGGGCCCCAAAACCCCAGAGAGTTAGTAGGTTATTAAGGCCTTTTGCAAAGCTAAAAACGGAAAAGAGATAGGTGAGAAACGGTAATTTTATTAAAATAATCCTTGAGGTATTTATAGTACCTTGATGGATTGGTAATGGGAAGATTTGGAGAGGCTCAGCATTGGTTGCTGATAACAATTAAAAATAAATATTACATGGGGATGGGAGCATCCTTGGCATAATTCGCTGGTGCACCCAAAAGGGTAACTTAATTGGGGTGCAAGCATCAAAAGGGATTTTGCCGTGACCTGATTGAGTTTCAAAATCCTCTGTATTAGTTGCCAGTATCAATTAATGATTAATTTTAAATATTATTGGGGTCAATCCCCAATACTTTGGATTGGGCTCAACCCAAGTTAATGTGAGCCCAACCTAGCATTCACCCATAGGTGGGTCATACCCCCTTAGTCAGGGCTTCCTCCAATAAAGGGAGAATCCTAACAGAGCCCCCTCCAAGCCTTGACTAGAGGTCAGAGCTGAGGTGGGGCCATTGGCATAGAGCTGACATCAGGATTGGCACTTAATAAGCATGGGGCTGGCATCAGGTTGAGGTCCCACCATTGGGGTTGACATCCAGTATTGGCGCTGGGGCCAGCATCAGCGTGGGGGCTGGCATCAGGGTGACACCCAGCATCAGTCTAGGGCCAGCATCAGCATGGGGGCTGGCATTGGGGATGACACACTGGTAACCTGGGCTTGGATGCACAGGCTAGTTTTGGAGGGCATTAGCCCCCTCATCCTGACTTGCCCTCTTGGTTCAGAGGCCAGGGACCACACCTCCTCCTTCCAATTTTAGCTCTTGCTGAGAACTTGGGGGCTCCTGTAGTGAGCAACACAGTTGGGACTTTGGGGGAGCAACTTTAACCTGACCCATATTAATCAGATCCTGAAGCCCACATTGAGTTAATAGGCCATTGAGGTCTTTTGTAAAGCTAAAAATGGAAAGGAGATAGGTGAGAAAGGGTAATTTTATTAAAATAATCCATGAGATATTTATATGACCTTGATGGTCAGGAATAGGAAGATTCAGATAGGCTCAGCATTGATTGCTGATAACAATTAAAATAAATATTACAAGGGGATGGGAGCATCCTTGGCATAGTTTGTCAGTACGCCCAAAAAGATAACTTGATTGGGGTGTGAGTGCCAAAAAAGATTTTGCCGCGACCCAATTGTGTTTTGACATCCTTGGCATTAGTCAATGGTGTAGATTTATACTTTATTTTAAATATTAGAGGTCAATCCCTGAAACTTCAGATTGGGCTCAACCCAAAATAATGGGGAGCCTAATCTGGCATCCGCCTGTAGGCAGGTCGTGACCCCTAGTTTGGGCTTCCCCAATAAAGGGAGAACCTTACAAGAACAATTGACCAGTTGCAGTGATATTGAGTCAGTAAACGCCATAGGGGACTTTGATGAGCTCGTGTTTGGGGATGTGACCCCCAAACAACAGAAGGAACTGGACGAGCTATTGGACATATTTAAAGACAACTTTGAAACCAGTCCAATGACTATGGTCTCTGTAAGGGCTAGATCCAGAAGATGGATACTGGAACTGCTATTTCATCTAAGTACAAGCTATAACCGCTCAAAAGCTGAAGATGCAGTTATCAATCAAGAACTGAACCAACTAATTGAAGCAGGACTAATCATAATGTCAAAAAGTCCTTGGTCTTTGCCACTACTTCTAGTTGAAAATAGGATGGAGCTCATCGCATACTCATGGACTACTGCCACTTGAACGAGATAACCCAAAAGGACCCTTACCCATTCCCATGCATAGATGACGATCTGAAACGCCTGAGCTTATCTTAATATTTCTTGGTGATGAATCTGGACAACAGATACTGTCAGATGTGCTCTCACCGGAGGACTAGGAGAAGTGAACACTGATAAGTATTTAGGGATTGTTTATGTCAATGAGGATGCCACAGGAGCTCTGCAACGCCCCCTGATACCTTCCAGTGCATGATGGATTGCATTTTTGGCGACCTCAAATTTGTCCAGTGTTTTGATTTAATTTGATGCATTACTATGTTCAGCTGGACCTTATTGGAACATCTTCACCTCCTCTTCAAATTCTTTAAATGGCTGCAAGCATTAAATATGAAGTTCAAATGAAGCAAGTGCACCTTCCTAAAAGGCAACTGGAGTTCCTTGGGCACGAAATCAGCCCCCAACGGAATCAAGCCCTAGGATGGGAAGGTTAAATTGATCATGGTAATGAAGCCAACCAAGTCATGAGGAATTAAGTGTTCCTCAGGATGGTGGGATATTACTCTCAGTTTACCCCCATTTTGTGAACATGGCTGTACCCCTCACATACCTGCTGACAAAGGAAACAAAGTTTGGATGGGGCATGGAACAGGAGCAGGCCTTCAAGGAGTTAAAGGCAAGATTGATAAAGGCACCAATATTGGCTCATCCAGATTTAAACAATACTTTTAGACTCTACACCAACAATAGTGACATTGGGCTTGGCTCAATACTGGCCCAACTGGATGAAGAAAAGGTGGACCACCCAATTGTGTATAATTCATAAGTGTCTAGCAAAGCTTAGAAAAACATCACTACATGGAGAGAGATTGACATTTGGTGATATGAGCAGTCAAGCACTTCCATTATAACTAAAGGGTACACTTTAAGGTAGTGACAGATCACAAGTCACTCTGCTGGTTGTAAAATATGAAGGATCCTGATAGACGCCTTGCCAGATGGGCAGTACTACTCCAGGGATATGATTTTGATATCATCCACCAAGCTGGGGACAACCATATCAAAGCTGATGTACTATATCTTTGCCAGTGTTCCACTTATAAGTGCCAAAGAGCAATTGACTATATGAATTAATTGGGCTACCAGAAGAAGCATGGAAGGACAAAACAGGTGAATAGAAGGTAATCCTTAGAAGGTTCTCCAAAGACACCCAAACGTTGATTGAAACCTACAGAAGAAGGTTCAGAATAAATGGTACTTGTACATCAGACCCATCCACTGTTTAAAACTATTGATGGAAGCGCACAAGCACGTATGCCATGGACAGTTTCAGAAGACGATGGCCTGTCTGAAGGAGCTGTTTTACAGTTAGTCCATGTCCAATATAGTTTACCAGTCTTTAAAGTTATTTATAACTTGTGCAAGGTTCAATCAGCTGGAGATACTTTTTATTACATCAATCCCAATTACAGCCCCATTCATTAATATGTCTATTGACTTGGTGGGACCACTTCTGACTGCTCTCAGAAGATCAAAGTTCATATATGTAGCTATCAAACATTTCTAAGTGGGTTGAAGCCTCTGAAGTCAAGATGTACATTATAAAATCAACCTCTCAATAACCTCTACAACCAAGTGATAAACAGACTTGGATGTCCCCAAGTCTTGCTTTCAAATAATGAAGAGAATTTCATATCAGATGTTTTGAGAAAGCTATCAGACTTAGTAGGAGTGAATAAACAGTATATCACTTTCTACACCAAATCCTTCATCATAATCAAGTGAGTAAATAGAACCTCAGGAGGGTTACTGAAGATAATGTCCTCAACTACAAGTCAAAAATGAGTCAGTTGCTGTCTCTGCGTTGTTGGCTTACAGGATTAGCCACCACCAGGTGATTGGGATGTCTCCTTTAATGGACCTGTATGAGTGAGAATCAGAATTGCCAACCCTGCTAGCACTTATTATTAATGCAGATAGGAAGAACCTGCCACCTGGAAGCTATCAGAGAGAGTTAGCAGATAAACTTATTAGAATACAATTTGAGGCCTCAAAAAACAGAGGCGACTATCCCCAAGGCCAATTGGAGAGTCAGCAAAGAACTAGGCTACCATAGTAGCCTAGAAGATAAAGTACCTTTTTATCCTTTTTGGGGAGGACAGCCAGAAAAGCTGCAGGCCATCTGGACTAGACCTGCAGCTGTCTTGGAAAAGTGAGGAGTCAAATACTCTATCTGGAATGATAATATTAA
The DNA here is from genome assembly GCA_022478985.1 of Massospora cicadina. Lineage (NCBI taxonomy): Eukaryota > Fungi > Entomophthoromycota > Entomophthoromycetes > Entomophthorales > Entomophthoraceae > Massospora > Massospora cicadina. The sequence continues at coordinate 65,663 of JAKSZP010001493.1, read as the reverse complement.
TTTATGGTATAATAAAGTACATGCATGGCACCAAAGGAATTTACCTAGTCTCTTAATGGGAGGGAAATTGTCGTAGATAAAACCACAATAAAAGCAATGAGTCATACTTCAACTGCTATAATGAACAGAGTTTGGTCTCAAACTGGCAGAGTTGTGGGCAACTTACCAATTGAAGATGGAATTGGACAAACCCTTTTATAGATTCTTTCAACATAAAAAAACTTTCCCAAGCATTCAGACTGGCGTCATGCAATATAATTTTACACCTGGAAGCTCAGAGAGGTTTATTATATGATGACAACGCAGACGTCAAAATTGTTTATAAATTTTGACCCCTTTTATAACTTTGGGGGCGATGTAATTTCAATCAACCAATGATGATGCAATAACTCAACCAAATTGTCACAACTGGAACGATTGAGGCTCTTGACCAGATGCACCAAAAATAGCAATCAATCAATTTTAATAGTCATATGAAAACCTGATGTGAGGAGAATCAAAGGAACATCATTGAAGGAACTTAAAGCCAGGCTGCATATCACTGAATTTGTTAACAAAACATAACCAAGAATATGCTACCACTCGCATCCCATAAGCAGGTCTAGAAAATGGGCCCCTGGACTTCCAAATTAAGGGCAATCACCTTGAGAAGGAGCTTGTGGATAAAAATATTACACCAAATGGATGAAGCAACTAAAGCAGAAAGAAGATGCCGCCTTATTAGAGGGTTCCAAAAATCTCAATATTACTACCCTAAATCTAAATTATTTACAATTCATTAGTTTTTATACCTTGATTTTTCACCATAAGTATAAAATATTTTTATTTTTACTTATATAAAATTTTGCACGTAATCTCAATTTATACTTTTTTATTTCACTTATATTGTTTAAAGTGATCTAATCTCCAGTATCAGTATGGAATCAGTGATAGAGTAGAATACACTAAACGGTCTGAAATCTGCTTTATCTGAACAAGACACTCATTTACTTGGATAACTAAGAACCAAGCTGCCAAGGACGATGTTGAATTAGATTCTTTTGTGTCCTAATTTGCCAACGTAAAGAGAACATATCAGAGAGTGCAACAAGAGATTTGCCATAGGCGCAAACATTTTGGAAAAAAGCTTGATGCTACAAAGGGTAGCATCAGTATAGTTTTTGTTTAATGAGGCTGATTATGGCCTCTCTGACGATTGTCTAGTGCCTAATTTATGTGTAACAGATCCCCAGAGCAGCAAGACAGCCTCACAAGTTAAGTTAGATTCGATTGACAAGCTGACTTGGGTTTCACCATTCTCCCACTCTCTTCACTACTGCAGGCACAGCTCTTTAAGTGACACTCAATCAAAGCCAAACTTCCTGCAATGTTCCTGACTATATTGCTGATTAGGCACTAACTGAAGTGACATTGTCATTGGTTTGCAAACAATTTACCCCTCCTTTACTCAACTATCGCCATTTGCTGGCCCAAATAGCCAAAATTAATCCATTTGAAGCGCTTTAATGAGTTTATGATGCTGTTTTCCCTACTTTATCGATCACAATTTAGATTGGGCAATGCTTTTTGTATAGCCTTCCACTCATACTCCCCAGAATTGTTCCCGTCCTCTATAAAGTTTCCCCACTTAAACGTCCCACTATCTTCTCTATATCAAGATGACAGCAGCCCCTACCAACACCCTCTTCCACCAAGCCATTCACATGGTCATGGAGTCACTAGTTGATGGTAATCCCTGCTTTAATACTAGCCCTAGTATGGTCGAAGCCTCAACCTTAGGGCTTCATATTTTTTAGCACTAGGTGGTTAGGGCTTCCTATTTATATCTTGCCAATTTCCTATATATACCCTCTTATTTTTTTGTATACAGTGTGCCACTGGACCTATATTAAATACAGTCTATTGGTATATTTTAATTACTAATTATCAAGCGATTCACATTGTCAGATAATTGACATGCATAAAAGCTTGGCTTACATTGAGGGTACTTCAATACTCACAATAAAATCCAAAGTCTTAAAGGCATCGCCGTTCTGATAATACACAAATAAGAACCATGTGGGGACAAGTTCAGAAAGTATTGGTCAATGTTATCATCCCCACTCCAACCAATAAGCTGATCTCTGGAAGAAATCTTGACCACACTTTAAATATGGGGGTCAAATCACCAGGGTCAGCAGGAGAAGATTGTTCCGTTCATTTATGTTTTCCACTTGTTAGACTCCCAACTCAATTAAATATGCACCTGATAACGTGCAGGAATAATGGTCTCGTCAGGTTCAATCTCAGCCATTTCAATTTGGGTAGCGTCTGCCACAACTTTGTTCTCATTTCCTCCATGATTGGGGTGATTTGGATCAAGTTGTCAGACATTTAAATGTTTGAGATGGGGTAAAAAAATAGTTTGGTGACAAATACATATAGTAAAATACAAAAAAACTTAACTTAAACTGGGTTGAGTCCTTCTAACTAGAGTAATCCTTCAACTCCCAACCTTCCACCAAAAACCCTAATCTAGTTGGCATGGGTGCTCTGCAACCCCAGCGGAATAGGCCAACTCCTAAAGAACCTCGCCCTACCACTATCCCAAATTTGGTGCAATTTACTAAGAAAACCAACCCTTTCCAGATGTCCAATTGGCGCAATTATATTAAAATGCTGCCACATGGTTATGTTATTCCAGGATTCAATCTCTCATCTAAAATCCGAGCTCTATTAATATGATACGGCTTTCCAGAGAGGCGATATTCCAAATCGTCATTTAGCCAAATTAGGTAACCCCTCACTATATTAAATTCCGCCGCCCTTCTCATTTTTAGCCCCTGACTTACCTTAAATACAAGGAGTCACCGTTACAATGGGGGATCACACCTTACCCTAATTTGATATTAAAACTATTATAAAATCAACTTCTCATCCTTATTTTTATATATTCAAATCAACTCTGAGGTCAAAGTCTCCCCCTAATCCTTAATAGCAGTAGAGAGTTCTCACACTCCTCCTTCTGATAAATATCGCTGAAATTCTTTGCAATAGCACTGACAAGCCTAAAACTTAGCCAGGATTCCAAAAAGTGGTTCTCACTACAGGAGGCCCTGTACATCACAAAAAAGCTTTTAAGAAACAATGGAGGCTGTCTGGGAGACTAAACCTCCTAGCTTCCCTGCTACCATCGAATCAAGGCTAGATGTGTTGGAACAGCAGCTAGCCAGTGCTCTCTATTGACATAAAAAAGTTGAACAGCACCTTAGCCAGTTATCCAAAAACCCCTTTCCAAGACAAGTTCACCTCAGGTGAGGGTAACATTGCCACAATCTCTTCATTTATGAGTTGGCTATGGAGGTCATGACTGATCATCTTAAAGTCAAGTATATCCTCCTTGTTTAAGTCAAGTGGCCCAAGAGATAGTGGTTCCCTACATGGACACCCTTACTACTTAGGTAGAGGTCAAAGAAATGCTTTTGAATGAATTTAGCTCCCTGCAGAGTTTAAAGAGAAGAAACAGGCCTTTATGCGCCTTAGTCTGAAAGCGGGCGAATCAGTTGCTTCTTTTGTTAATTAGTTTTACAGTGAAGCCCAGCCTCTGCTACTTGCAAAAATGCTACCTCTTGACGATGCAGTTGCTGCTTTTCTGAGTGGATTGGCTTCTAACCCTTCCCTAGCCCATAGTATTATCTAAATTTGGAAGGCATTTCCAAAGTGTACGTGATGTAAAGGAGGCTTTATTGGAAGTTGGGGATCTTTATGAAGTTGAGCCCCCCCAAGGAGTGGGGTTAAAACCTCAAGCCTTCAACTATTGAAGATCGCTTCATTGTAGTCTAACAGAAAGAGTCCTCGATGACCCCATGGCCTCTCCTGTGCTCATTAACGTCACAAAGAATGCTCCTGTGAGGCGACCAAAAGTATACTCCCCTCCACCACATGAGGGTAGCAATAGTGAACTGTTGGTGCAAGGGTTAGGTCCCTTTATTTCAATTGCACCGCCAGTCCGCCCTGTTCAGTTAATTGCGATCTTACAGCAGGCCACGCTCTCCACTAAGGGGCTCATCACCATGGCTCCATCCTCACGTCCTTCCAAGAAGAAGTTTCTAACAGCCACGGCCTCTTCCCAGTTTTTGCACACAATAAAACCTTCTCACCAAGAGCAGAAAAAGTTTTTGAAGCGCCGCAAATGTCTTCAAATGTCCAAGGGTAGGGGAGCTCCACAAAGACATATCATGTGACCAAAAGGGGTCTGCCCCCACTCCTCTACTATTGATCCTCTGAGATGCATAGAGAACCCCTCAGATGAAGAATCTGATTGAGGTTGTGAAGATGTTAGACATTATGTCCTAGGAGCCCAAAGTGAAGTAGAAATATCATACTGGATGCCCAGAAAGAAATTGCCATGACCATTATACCCCATAAAACCTATTTCCGTCAGGTGCTGGGGTGTTTTGGGGTTATTTAAACCACCAGTGACGCTAATCATGTCATTGCCACTCTGATCTGATCTAATCATCCGGTCCACACGCTACAACTCAATAGGGAAATACCCTGACAATGCTCATAGACTTGCATCCACTTTCCTTATCAAGGAAGTTCTAGCTCTCTCCTCTAATCTTGGGGGACCTAACCAAGGTGGAGGTTGTCATCAATAGGGTACAAGTCCTGTATATTCTTGACACTGGCTCTCCAGTGAGCTTTTTTCTTTAAAATTAAAATTAGTAGATCAAGCTAGCCCCTAACTTGGAATATAACCAAGAATTTGGGACTTCCAGTCCCAACAGCACTTGTGCTATTGGGGCGTACTCCTCTCTCCCCATCCAATTTGGGAAGCTTATCCTGTCAACCCAGGGTGGCTTTAGCTAGTACCACTTATGGCCTGCTCATTGGGACTCAATTTATGCAGGAGTATGATGGGTTTATCAACTTGAATCATGGCTATAACTCCCTGCTTAGTTTAAGTTCCTTTGATCCTAACATTGAATTCATAAAAAAGCACACCTGCTTACTTGAGTACCCTTCATCCGCCTTACCTTTGCACTATAACACAGCAGGGAGGAGTACAAAGAAGTTACCAGAATCTGTGGATGTGCTAGAGGGCATCCCCTTTTACGCAGCGGAGGAGATAGTAGTTAAAGCGGGTGAACAGAAGGTGATTGACACCAAGATTACCTTGCAGAACCAGACAGCTGTCTATTGCACATCACAAGCATTGATGGGCTAAGCCCTTTAGGGCCTTGAGCGTTGCTGGATGTATTGGACCAAACCTACCAATGACCCATCAATCTTTTGCTAGGGAAGCTTACCAAGAAGTGCATGGACGTAAAGAAGCATCAGGATATTGAATAAACCTACTAATCCCTCTGAGGACATCCACCAAGTCCATTGTATTGAGTCAATGTTATACATGGGCTTACATGCAGATTAATTGTTATGCACCTTGTCTTGCATCTAAAATTCTGAGGAGCTTACCCCCTCTGAGCTTGAGAAAGTCCACGCTTTACTGGAATACTACAGCGACATCTTCTCTAAATCTGATACTGACTATGGTCAACTTAAGGATTGCAGCCATACCATTGTTGTTGGTGATGCCTGTCCTATCCAATCCAAGCCCTATCAGAAATAAAAGTTGAGGAGCTCCAAATGAGGACTTAGCTTAAACAGTTACTGGACGCAGGGCATCTGGTGCCTTCTCAAAGCCCTTTTTTCGTCTTCTCGTTCTTGATTATAAAGAAGAAGAATGGAGGTCATTGGGTAGTTATGAACTTCTGCAAATTGAACAACCTCACCAAAAAGTATATCTATCCTACCCCAGAATTGATGATACTCTGGCTTAATTCTCTGGATCTAAGATCTTCTCCGCCATGGACCTAGCTAGTGGATACTGGCAGATGTAATTTTCTCTACATGATCAGGAGAAATGTGCGCTTATCTGTAGTGAAGGCCTATTTCAACCAACCCAGCTACCTCAGGGGTTGTGCAATGCGCTTGCCACTTTCCAGCGGGATATAGATCACCTTCTGCAAAATCTTAAATTGAGTTGTGTGATAGTCTATATTGATGATATCACCATTTTCTTTAAAAGCTTAAACAAGTATCTCATGCATCTGAACGAAGGCTTTAACACTTACGTGCTTCTACCCTTAAGCTGAAGCCTTCAAAATGTACCTTTTAATTTTTTTAATTTGATTGCGAGGAAGGATGACCAGGGGACGGACACTTCCAAATTTTGACCCAAAAGAAATGAAACTTAGTAACAGGGAAGGCACCCCAGGGAAGAGATTCTATCTCTTGTTGTCAGCGGGAACGCCACTATGGGGAGGGGAAGGGAACGTGTGAAGGGGCTTTAGCCACTATTGAACATGTATGGAGGAAAGGGTCCGATTTGATGAACCAAACTGGGAACCAGGAGGAGACCAGCTGACGGCGACGCGGTGGGAGGTACCCAAACATCCATGCCTGGAAGTGGTCCATCAAATGGGACCGGAATCTGTGGACAGCTTCTGGGAGGGTGGGGGTGGAGCCTGCGATGGCATCCAAGACAATCATGTGGATAGTCCACATGACGATTGTGACCACTAGAGCATGGAGGGAGGGTGAAAGGGGGGATACCATGGATATAGCAAACATATCTCTTGACAGACTGAAGGGATGTGTTTGTCCTGACCAAGCAGACGTTGAACTTCGCGCCATATCACTTTAGAGGTAGAACACTTCTCCAGGCGGTGGAACAGCGTTCCATACTGGCCACGCATGACGCAAGATGAGTGTAAAGCGTTAGAGCGCTCAGCCATATGGTACACCTGCCTCAGGCAGCGCCACACATGGGAACGGATTTGAGGCTGCAATAGAGGGTGGTGTGCGTATTTCCAGTAGTCTTCTAGGTCTCAATGGAGTAAGGATGTCCATCATGTCCAGGTAGTCCGCCCTGGATAGGACATGGGGCCGTGTGGGGATCACGCCATCTTGAATGGGTAGCCCCTGTACCTCTTGTGTGAACTGAGGAGAGGGGCGGCCTCTCTGGGCTATGTGTCTGCTAATACAAATTCTCCACTCAGCGCTCCGCATAAAGAGGAGGATTCGTTTGTAGTGGGTTTTAGTACCGTGAGGACCTGTGGCCGATGGGTGGTAAGCCAGGTATTTCATCAAGGAGTGAGGGTTCGATGGATTGTTAAGGCCCAAGGCGCGGGAGAAGTTGGAGCAGGCCGCGCGGGACTAGTGTTGGGAGGGGAGCGTAGGGGCCGTGATGGCCGCAATCCAGGTGCCCAGGATCTTAGCATCATGGGCTTTGAAGTCAAGCAGGCCCATGCCACCATGATGATGAGGGCCAAACATGACCTCAAGCCGTACTGGTGGTGGGCTTCCTGACTAAATCCATCCTTGCATAAGGGCATACATGGATTTGAAAAAGTCTGGGGAGAAGGCGATGGCGTGGGCTCCAAACCAGACTTTGGAGAGGAGCATAGAGTTGGCTAAAACAATCTTGCCAGTAAGGGAAGTAGGGTGGGCTCTGAGGGAGGCGATGCGCTTCATCACGTTGTCTAGAATATGACTTTCCATTACTGCTGAGGCATACCCGCCTGCCTCCACCCACACGCCCAGATGGCGGACAGGCCCTATGGTAGGGCGTGGCACGAAGGGGAGCACAAGTGGGGCGGTGTGGGGTGAGCAGGGAGGGCGAGCACGTGTGCGAGCAGATGGGCTGGGCTGGGCACTGGTTGCTGGGGCCCAGCATGCTTGATACCGACCAAGGAGGATGATTTCAGTTTTGGAAGCATTCAGTGCAGCATTACTTACCTGGGAATATTCCTGGATGAGAGCTTCAAGCGCGCGTGCATCTTTATTATCAGACACCCTAACCACACAGTCATCTGCAAACGCCATCATCTTAACTGGGGCTTGGCCTGGTACATGGACCCCAGTGAGGTGGGCATTCACCTTTTGAAGTAGTGGGTCAAGGCTGAAGTTGTATAAGAGTGGGCTAAGTGGGTCCCCTTGCCATAAGCCCCTTTGAGGGTGGGCTACTTCCGTTAGGAAGCCAGGGCCATGCACTGCCATTGTTGCAGATTCTTTGAGCAGCAATACCCAGTTGATGAAGCGAGGGGGTAAGCGGAATTGATGGAGGCAGGCCCTGAGGTATTCCCAGTTTACTCTATCATAGGCCTTCTGTTGGTCCAAAAATACAAGTGCCCCAGAGGCTGTGGACTGGCATGCGTTAGCCACAGAGTGCACATTGTCCCAAATCGACCTTCTGGGTATGAAACCAAATTGTTCTAGGGAGATGGTGGTAGATGCTACAATCCCTAAATGGTTAGCCATTGTTTTAGTTAAAATTTTTGTATCCGTGTTATTTGAAGAAATGGGGCGCCAGTTGTCTAAGTCTAGTTTGTCCCCTTTCTTGAAGAGTGTGACGGTGAAGGCCTCTTGTCCTCCTAGTAGAAGGCGCGTTTCCAGAAGGCTCTGGTTAAGGGAGGCAAGCAGTGGGGATATATATTTGAAGTACTTTTTATAGAATTCATATGGAATGCCATCTGGGCATGGGCATTTCTGATTTGGTGCACCGTGGATGGCTGCCCAGAGTTCATTTGGAGTAATCAAATTCATTAATTCTGGGTATCAGGAAACGGTGTGGATGTGGGTGCAGTCAAAAAAGTTCGCCACTTTGGCCAGCTGAATTGGATCAGATCAGTATAACTTGGAGTAATACTTTTGTATTTCAATTGCCACTTCAGCTGGCATATCCACAACGGAATTATCCGATCTCTGCACCTGTGTGCAGGCCATGCTCTGGCACGGTGCAAAGAATTTTTTAAAAAATATGCGGTGCACTTGTCACCCTCTGTAATGTGTTTGGCCCTGTACTGAACACAAACCCGATGTTTGGGTTTTTTTAAGCGCGTTGAGGTGGGCGGCTGCCTCCACCCACTTCCAGCCCCATGCAGGGCTGTAACCTGTGGCTAGGATGTTGGATTCCAGGTGTGCCAACTCTGCCAGAGCGCACGAAATGATGGCTGATGTAGCTTATGAGCATCAGGAGGAGAGGTGGTGAGAGTGGCGGATGGTATCCTCTTTGAAGGCTGACCATGTGGAAATTGGGTCCACACAAAATGGTGTAACAAACTCTTTTGCCAAAGTTGCTGATTCCACCCAAATGGAAATTCCTGGCAACGCAAGTTTGGGGGGGCGGAGTTTGCACCAATGTGGGGCCTTAGTCACTGTGACAGGTAAGTGGTAGGTTATCAAGACCAGCCAGTGGTCGGAGAATCTGATTTTTGTTGTTTGGAAGTGGGAAATGTGAGATTAAAATTTTGCCAGCGTGAGGATAAGGTTGATGCGGGTCATGGACCTTAATTGGCCATTGTGGACGTGGGGGCGCGTCATGTTTTTGAGCAGCGGGGCTTGCTGTGGCAGCGCATCTATTAACCCAAGGGTGGCCTTTAGAACGCGAAGTTCTACATGACCCTGGAGGGCGTGGGAGGAGGAAGGCCAACGGTCCATGGGTGAGTTTAGCCAACAGTTCATGTCACTGACTACAAAAGGGTCAGGGGGCAACGGAAGGGATTTGACCAATGAGAAAAATTCCTGACACTCTCATGCACAGGTTGGGGCATAGATGTTGATGATAGTATGTGCCATGTCAGCCCAAAAGAAAGTGAAAACAAGGACTTGGCCATTGAGGAAGGATTCCAACAATAAAAATTTAAAAAAAATTGTTTTTCTGAACTAGCACCCCACAGTGCTCTGACCAGAAGGATAGGGAAGGGAGGAGCATGGTTTTCCAAGCATCCTCGGAACCTCGCAGACAGTGGGACTCCTGGATGGCCAGGATGTCCACGGGTAAATTTTTTTGTAAAAAACTCAGTTTCCTAGCCCAGGATGGTGAGGCCTTGAGTCTGGCGATATTTAATGTCCCTAAAGTGAAGGTTTCCCCCATCACACCTTAGGTGCGAGGGGGTGGGCACCTGGGCCCAATAGCCTCCTCTAGATCCCCATGGGCCTTCATGGCAGCACGGGTGTTTGCAGCAACGCTATTGGTAGTTTTGTTATTTTTGCAGAAAGGTTCGCGTTGGCTTTTGCCTTTGCTTTTTGTTTCCCCAACATTGAACAAATTTTTTATGGTGCAGATGAGTTCAGTGCACCAACGTTTGGGTCAAAAAAAATTTCAGATAGGTTGGAAACCAAGTCAGTTTCAACCATGGCTTTATTTGCAAAGGTCAGGTGAGATCAAGTCACCCATTGGATCCTCAGATTGGGTGGCCCAATTGGCATGGGCTTCCCAATCTGATTGGTTGAGGGATTCCCAAGTTGCTTCTGCCACAAAGGTTTCAATATCCTCCTGGCGTTGGGAGTGTGGGATAGCGGAGGTGACTTTGGCCACTTCCTTTGTCGCGGCCCTGTGGGCCTGTTTGGCCTTCTTTTGCTCTTGAGGGGAGATAGGCTTTACTAGTAGGTAGCAGCCTTGTGCTCACCATGGGAAAGCCTCTTTGGTGCTGGTGGTTGGTTCGTAGTGCGCCTCTCCGCTGGCCATGGCCACTGAGGGGTGCTCTTGGAATGTGAAGCCCTCCTTGGTGGGGCATGCATGTGCCTTATGGCTGAACGCGTCACAGTGGGTGCAGATGGGGGGATTGCTGTCCACAGTTACCCGGAAAGGGTGGGTGGTTTGCCCTTCATTATTGATATATGTGGAGTGCAGGATCTGGGTTAGGTCCTTCACGATCTCCTTGGTTGGATTCTGAATTGCAATGGCTTTGCTGGTGCACAGGTGTGGCATCAGCGTAAAGTGTTGCATCTCAAAGGATTGTATTTCGAAGTATACAGTGAGACCATCTTTCAGGTGCTGCTCCAGAATGGCACGTTTGACTGTAGTGGAAAAAAGTTGAACATGAGGAAAATTTGGTTGAATTTTGTCCATCTGGTGCGTTTGTTTTGATGACCCATTGCCCTTCAGGGAGGTCAATCACTACGTGCACTGCAGCAGCTTCGTCTGCTGCCTCCTTGTTTTCAAAACTGAGGTCCAGCCAACCATGTGACATGGAGTGAGGTGCGACATACACCACAGTCGGGAAAAAAGTGTGTACATCCCCACAAAACTTTTCTCATAAAGCTGTTTGTTGGATGTCCAGAAACACCTGGATTCCATATTCCACTGATTAGAGTGGTTGAGAGTGCGGCGTGTTGATGTACTGGTTGCATCACGCTTGCCAAGTGAGGATTTCTGGGTAAATAGTGACCGCCAGTTTTTTATTTTTTTCTATTCCGCTGGTTTCTCTGGGGCGTTTTTGAACGTTTGAGGTCGCGGGCCTACCACCTGTGCCTTTTACCTTACTTGCCCAACTGCTCCCTGACATGGGCGCAGACTAATCTCCTCTGTGAGACTATCAAACTAGAATCAGACTTGAATTGAATAAGTTGCTTCAAAATGTACCTTCTTCCAGAGTAAATACAATTTTCTTGAAAACGCTACCTCACAAAACAGAACTTAATTCCTCAAGATAAGGTTGAAGTGACATCCAAGATGCCTGCGCCTAAAACCCTTCAGGATATCAAGTGTTTTTGGTCATGATGAGGTATAATCAATTTATCCTCATGTTCGATCAGCTCAGTGAGCCCCTTGTACATCTCCTAGCTAAAAACACTCCTTTTTATTGGGTGCTGAACAAAAGGCTGCGTTTAAATCGCTGAAAAAATTGCTGTAGAAAAGGCCAATCCTACGCCACCCTGACTAAGGTAAACCCTTCATGTTGTTTACTGATGCCTCTGACTATGCTGTTGGAGTATCTTGGCTCAATTTGGATGAGCATGGGGTTGATAATCAAGTTTCATCTTCAGCAAAATTTTTTCCAAGGCGGAACGCAACTACAGCTTCGCTAATAAGGGTTGCCTTCCCATCTTGCTCGCTGTCAAATATTACCGCCTTTTTTATATGGAACCTCATTTAAAATGGTTATCAACTACGCCTCCTTGAATTGGGTACATAATCTGAAAGATCCCACCAGGCGGTTGGAACGTTAGGCTCTGAAGCTCCAGCACTATGATATGACTATTGAGCACCAAGATGGGACGTTCTATATGAATGTCAATGGGTTGACTCAGCTGCTAATCCTTCACTTAGACAATAGTGAAGCTGAGAGGTTACATGACCTCCTAATGACCCCTGACGCTTGGGCTGATGAGAATGAACACATTTAGAAAATGCTTGCATGACACTCCCGCAACAACAAGGTGGAAAGCGGAAAGCTATTTAAAAAAGTAGGGGCAAACTGGTTGCCCTATCTCTGACCTTTATATAGTACCCATAATTATGGAGCCTCAATCCATCCTAGGCCATAGCGGAGTGCAAAAAACCTATTAATGGGTTAAAGAATGATACTGGGAGGGAATCATAAAGATCATCATCAAATACTTGGATTCCTGTCTGACATGAAAAAAGAAATCCAGCTTTAAGACCGGCTATCAATATGAACCTACCACTCCTCAACAGCCCTTCCATATATGATCAGCCTTTATGTGCTTGGCCCTCCACCCCAAACTAGAGTAGAAATAAGTATATATTGGTAGGGATTGATCACTTTAACAAATGTTTTGAGGCTGTGGCTCTTCCATATCAGATGGCCAAAGCCACTGCCACTTTCCTCCACCAGTATACATTCACTTGCCATGGTTGCCCCAGGTTCTTCTCTGTGATAATGGAAAAAGTTCACCTCCAGAGTGTTCAAGATTCTAGCCACCTCCATGGGAGCCCATCAGTTCTTCTCGGCCCCTTACAACCCTTCCACCAAAGGTACTGTATAAAGAGCTAATGGAACCTTGGTCTCTATCTTATGAAAGATGGCTACTTCAGACCCTCTCCACTGGGATCTAGTTCGCCCAAGTGCCCTAATAGCCTACCATATCAGTTACCACCAGACCCTCAAGCTGTCACCTTTCCTTATTTTGTATGGCTGAAAACCTGGGGTGCCTGATTTATTAGCCAATAAGCTTTTCTCTGCTAGTACTGATCCTGACCATACCACGAAGAAGTTGGCGCAGAACATCATCTAGTTACAGTCTGAGGCTATGACTAATTTAGCAAAAGTGTCACTAAAGAGGGCCAAGACGTTAATGAGCTCCGGCCACCTCTCCTTTCCTTCCAAGTGTCATAATTGGTACTCTGATATCAAAACCGTATCATACCTAGAAGGAAAAGGCTTGTTTCATCTAGTAAGGGACTTTTGCCATCACCTATAAGAGAGGGAATGAGTACTCTATCAAATTTTTCTTGTTTCTGAAGTAACCATTAACTGAGTACATGGACGGTTCTTATGGCCTTATTTCTCCCTAATACTCTTAAAGGGGTTAATGTCAGACATTTACATGTTTGAAATGGGGTCAAAGAGTAGTTCAGTGGTGAATACATCTAGTAAAAGCCAAACAACCTTATCTGACTCTTAGTGAAATCCTTCTAATTGGAGTGATTCTTCAAATCTTAACCTTCCACCAAAAACCCCTAATCTAGTTGGCATGGGTGCTCTGCAACCCCAGCGGAATAGGCCAACTCCTATAGAACCTCGCCCTACCACTATCCCTAATTTGGTGCAATTTACTAAGAAAACCAACCCTTTCCAGATGTCCAATTGGCGCAATTATATTAAAATGCTGCCACATGGTTATGTTATTCCAGGATTCAAACTCCCATTTAAAATCCAAGCTCTATTAATATGATACGGCTTTCCAGAGAGGCGATATTCCAAATCGTCATTTAGCCAAATTAGGTAACCCCTCACTATATTAAATTCCGCCGCCCTTCTCATTTTTAGCCCCTGACTTACCTTAAATACAAGGAGTCACCGTTACAATGGGAGATCGCACCTTGCCCCTAATTTGATATTAAAACTATCATAAAATTATCAACTTCTTATCCTTATTTTTATATATTCAAATCAACTCTGAGGTCAACTTCTCCCTCTAATCCTTAATAGCAGTAGCGAGTTTTCATACTCCCCCTTCTGCTAAATATTGTTGAAATTCTGCACAATAGCACTGGTAAGCCTAAAACTTAACCAGGATTCCAATATAAATGATGGGTCAATCCGCCCTCCTTGGCTTACATTTGATCCATACTCTGCTACTTTTGAGTGCATACTTGACACTGAGGGGTGGCAATCATTTCATCAGGTTTAATCCCAACAGAGTCAACCCAAGATGCAACTATCAAATCATGCTCTGTATTCTTCATAATTTGGATGAATTAACTTGAGTGTTTGGTCATTCTGTTTGGTTTGAGATTCTCAATAGTTCCTCTGCTAGTGAGGGAATCTTGAAAAACTCATAGGTACAACTCCCAAGGGTTTCCGCGCTAAGAGAGGCAACAGTTGAAATAACCAATGTGACGGCCACCATCATTACAGATACAAATGACTGTGGTCCATCCGTTGGTTGGTGTGGTTCCTTAATGATCTCCATACTAGTTGAAACTTACAAAAATGTTTAAAAGAAATTTGGCGGAATTAAAGGTTTATTAAAGATATTATAAAATAACCCAGCACTCTACTATCAGCAGATTATTGGGTTTTTTATAGTTAAAGGGAAGTGAGGGATCATTTCTTACAACTGGACGCAAGGATCTTCTGAAAGCTCTAATACTTTTGCATCATGGCTCAGCTTGCACGTTGTGGGTGCCTTAATTTGCGGTTCCTGTTGCTGAAATTTTCGCTTCCATTATGGTTTCACCATGCTAATGTATCTCACAAATTTTCCTAGCAAAATTTTCTTCTCTTTGGAGGGATCATTGCTGAATTGATTTCTGGGCTGACGTTCTGATGAGAGTTCAGCCTTGAACTGCCCAATTGTGCTCAGCTTTTATCTCAGATTGTTGCAATTTTTGTGACATGGGCTTGGCTGAATCAAACTTCCTGATGAAATCCTCCCCTTCCACTCTTTGACTTATTGTAAAATTGAGATGAGGGGCCTTGGCAGAATAGACCAATTATCAAGGGTGTGCCCTAAATCCACTAGTTTTTCTGTTGGTTGGGCTCAGAAACGTTCCCCCTTCTTCAATCAAAAAAAATAAATTGACTGATTCAATTTTGAAGGTGCAGCTGGAATACTTACATTATCCTTTCCTAAAAAGACAGGGTCTACTCCTCCCTCTGGAGCCCATACCAGAGCGTGGTTTTTGTGAGATAAGGGCTCATAATGGCTGCGAGGTTTGAGGGTTTTATGGCAGCAGATGTTGGGGCAGCAGGATTTAGAGCATGGAACTCGGTGATTAAATCCTAACAATTGGTAAAATTATGGGCCAAAACCAACTGTTTTCATAGGTGGGATACCCTTATCACGCTACCAAGTAATGAGTTCCCCGTAATTTTACTTGGAACCAAGAATCCCTCCACCTCAAATTCTGACATTCCCTCTACCAATGAGGGTTTGATCTCCACAGTTTTTTGAATAGTGACAGCGCTGATGAATGGAAAGAATATGGATCTTCCAGTGTGAGGGCAAATCAACATAATAAGGACCCATTATTCAAAACTGCTGGTAGGGAATGGTCCTGCCCATATTGCAGGCCAGCTTGTGGCAGAGTACCTTGATATTAAGATCCTTAACATCCACCATCACCAGATCGTCCAACTGATATTCAGGCGTTGCTCTCCAATTTTGATTGGTGAATTGTTTGGCATTCAGGGAGGATTTTTTAAAGACTCTGCACCTGCTGGTGTGTTTTCTGGATGTGTGCTTTGAAGTTGTCTGCTTCTGGAATATTTGTGTATTTTGGGGCCCAATTATGATTGCTGGGCTGTAGCCTAAGTTGGTATACAGCAGCGACATTCTAGTAGAGGCGTTGAGGGAATTATTGTATGAGAACTATGCTAAGGTCAGGTCTCCAGCCTAGGTATCCTGAGTAGCGTAGTCATAGCAGCGGAGATATTGCTCTATGTACTGGTTAGTTCACTCAGTTTGTCCATCAACTGGGGGTTATAAGCTGACGAGCTGCATGGTTTTATGTGAAGTGTCTCTCACAGGGCCTTTCAGAATTTTGAAATAAACTGTGGTCCCCTGTTGGGCCACCAGGGGAGAAGCACTGGTGGCACATCTATCTGAAAGGGGTGCTTCAAAGTTCACTTTCATGGGTAACCTCATGACTTGTTTTGCTCCTAAATAAAAACTCTATAAATAAGAATTTTATTAGTGATAGGCAAAAAGGTATTTTATTTAGAATAATCAAGCACTATTTATAATGCTTGAAAATGAAAGTAGAATAAAGAGGGATCTTTAGAGTAGAGTCATGGGACCTGTATGAAAGTCCCAATACTGGGATCAATGAAAACTCCGCTTCACATAACTCAAGGAATGTGGATCTAGTGTCTTCCCAAATTCAGAGTAATTTATATAAAGCCCTGAAATTTGGATTTGTAATAATATAAATTCAAATCCTATTTTTGAATCTATTGAGCCATTTGGGATTTACGCCCCTTGAATGGGGGTATTGATACTTCCTCTGGACAAGGCTTTCACCTAACCCAGGGAAAATCCTGACAGAGCCCCTCCAAGCCTTGGCCAAGGGGAGCAATTTATGGCCTGAGCATTTAAGGTAGACAGAGGACTCAAGTTTGGTGGCCACAACGTCTAGGTTCTCACAGCGGTGCTGGATGGTGTTGGTAAGGAATGCCTTGATGTAGTTGAGGTCACATTACATGGAAGCGCAGAATGGGTTGCTGGGCGAGTTGAGGCGGGGTACTGCGAGGTAGGCGATGGTGACCCCAAGGTACGCTTTGAGGAACTTATGGCTGTTGCCACTGAGGGCACCAAAGTTAAATCTGAGCAGCACCTTGCTGATTGCATCTGTTGTGATGTGCTGGGTGTAGGCGTAGGGGCTGAAATGGAGATTGCTGGTGAGGGAAATATTGGATTCTAGTGACAAAGGCATGAATGGAAGGGCTGTTATTGAGCAGGCAGAGCAAGAGGCGGCTGATGTCCTTGTGGGTAAGGTTTTGGGCAAGGTTAAGGTGAGGTGTGAATGACCAAACTTGGGAGCATCTCCAGCAATGCCTTGCTCACATTTGTGCTTGATGGCTTCAATCTCGGTGGTAAGGTAGTGCAGTGTAAGGCATTTGCAGTTGTTGCTCTTGAACAGCGCGGTCTTGTTCCATTTTTCTTATGCTCATGCCACTCCTTGTCCTGTTTGAGGCGCCGCAATATGATGGGGATGGCTTTGGCAGGGCTCAAATGGAGCAGCACAAACACCGTATCCGCCCTGCTATCATAAAGCTTATAGGTGGCACACCTGCAGATGGTCGTCAAGCGCCCACTGAGACCAGATGGCAGATGAAAGGCGGCTGGCTCCTCAGGCGCCACCTTGGAAATCTTCTTGGCAATGGGCTCCAGGAGGGCGATGATGTGCTTGTTAGCTTCAAGGTTGAAGTTGAGCTAAAACATATCCTCCTAATTCTCATGCAGATTTTCCTTGTATGTGTTCTTCTTGTGGGCCACAAATACATTCTCTTCACTAACTCACATCAGATGTGGTGCAAACATGTCGTTGAGCACCTCATGGAAAAGCTCATTGCACCTGAAACAGATGATCTGCATCTCCAACTTGGGCAGCAGCCAATATTATGGGCCAAAATGCTGGCAGTTTTTTTCAGGATCAGTGTTCTTTTTAGTGATGCCTGGTCTGATCGCTGGAGGGGAGCTGTTAAAGTTGACAGCCATTGGATTTGCCAGAAGGGAGTCATCGAGCTTGTCACTAATTGTGCAAAGGTAAGTCCTAGGTATTCTGTATGGCAGTTTTAGTGCATCGTTGCACAGATTATTTTTGAGGCTTCCATAAGATTATTGAGGCTATTGCCTTCATCAAATTCAGAAGCTAGTTCTCAGCTTGTTGGCCCGACTTTATTGGTCCAATTGCTCAGATGATGATCATCCAAATTTATGTTTGCTAAATCAGAGTGGAAAATGACATCATTGCGGAGAATTGGGTACTGGTCCCCTAAATAAAGGTTATAATTTGAGTACACATCGTCAATCTTTATTTTTGAATCAGGTGGGTCAAGTGGACTCATAGAGCTTAGAGTTTCATTAGCCTCATCAGTTGGACCATTTTGTGGGGCACCTATAAAAAGAATTTAGGAAAAAGGTTGTGATTTGGGAATTTTGATTGTAAATATAATTTGATGAGGTTAATTCTCCTTCAGAATGACTTATAGGATATATTTCATTTTATTGCTGAAGACAATAAGGAGGATCTAGTGCATATCATAGGTCATCATCATCAAAATCCTCACAATATAAGTCAAGACTTTTTAAAAAATTAATGCAAGCTTGGTCTTCATCCAGATTACCAGAATAAGTATTAATTTTTTTCCTCTTTGGTCAAACCCCTTTCTGCTCCGTTAGATTCTGGTTTGGTGTTTGGCTAACTTTGAACCTCTTTTTGACTATACTGTTCTAATTTTCTGAGAGGTTCCTCCTTTAACTTTAATGTTGTTATATTTTATTTAGATTTATTTGAGGGGGACCTTTTTGGTTCTTTGACCTGGTATTGGTCCAACTTGGTATGGTATTTTTGGAGCATTCTGTAACTATATTTATAGCTAGCTCATAATAATTTTTAACTTTAGGGGAGGTTGAGAGATTTAGAGAAAGCTCTGTTTAACATTCAAGTAGCCGCTCTCTTGGCATGGTCTTCAATTAAATTAAGTTGATTTCTGTTGAAGCCCATAAAGCTGCTTGAGATCTTCCTTCCCTTGGTTTTTCTTTTTTAGGTTATAGGTAAGCTTGGTAAGCACGTATTGAACTGTGTTGAGTAAGCCCTGATAGCCATTGACACAGTCAAACTTGAAGTAGTAAATTTCTTCCATCTCATCAGACCTTAGGTTTGAGAGTTTTTGGAAGCGACATGCAGCTTTAAATTTTTACCCTTTTTCTGAACATATAAGTTCTTGAGGTGACTTGGAAGCTCCCTGGCAGAATCACCATTTTGTTGGGCCACCAGGGGAGAAGCACTGGTGGCACATACGTCTGAAAGAGGTGCTTTGAAGTTCACTTTCATGGGTAACCTCATGACTTGTTTTGCTCCTAAATAAAAACTCTATAAATAAGAATTTTATTAGTGATAGGCAAAAAGGTATTTTATTTAGAATAATCAAGCACTATTTATAATCCTTGAAAATGAAATTAGAATAAAGAGGGATCTTCAGAGTAGAGTCATGAGACCTGTAGGAAAGTCCCAATACTGGGATCAATGGAAACTCCGCTTCACATAACTTAAGGAATGGGTATCTAATGTCTTTCCAAATTTGGAGTAATTTATATAGAGCTCTGAATTCAGTATATTTGCTAATAATATAAATTGAATCCTATTCTTGAATCTATTGAGCTGTTCAGGATTTACGCCCCTCAAATGGGGGTATTGATCCTTCCCCTGGACAAGGCTTTCATTTAACCCAGGGAAAATCCCAACATCCCCTATCGCTGATTATCTCTTGTGGTACCCCAAACATGGTGAAGACATAGGTCACAAATAAGTGGCCATGTCTTCTTCTGTGGTTGTAGTTAAGCATGGAACGTACAAGCCATATTTAGTGAAGCTGTCCATGACTACCACGATCACATCAAACCCTTTTGAAGTTGGTAGACTGACTATGAATATGACTGATACTGATGTCAATGGTCCCTCTGCTAGTTTCAGCAGATGTAGGAGCCCGTTTTAGTAATTCTATCAGATTTAGATTGCACAAAGGTCAGGCAGAATTATATCCAAGCTGCCACATTTTTTGTTAATCCATTTTAGTCATATGTTATCTTTATTAGGTTGATGGTCTTCTTTCCTTCCGGGTGTCCCATTGTTGGCGGGTCATGATGTTCCTTTATGACTTGGGGCCATAAACTTTTGGGCACCCATATGTGATCTCAAAAATAAATCGCCCTATCCTTTTTTGAGTACCAACTTATGAGACTTTTCCCCAACTGTATTTGGTCCCTAAGCACTTTTCCTTTGATAGTTTCTTCTTGTGCATCCAGTTTTGCGTCCAATAGGGACCCATCAGAAATGATTGGTGAGCTTGAATTGGGAGTGTCCTGTTGTGCAGGCCCCCTGGAGTTGTCAGAGGGTTCAGGTGTAGTCGTTGGGGATGATATTGAGGGTGTTGTGGGGAGCACAATGGCAGTGATAGTTTCTAGTTCTGCTGATGACTCAGATAGAATTGTTTGGGGGAAATCACCATAACTAATTTGTCCCCTTCCACGGAGTCATCCTCAATCACCAGCTTCTACTTAGTATGTCCAGCAATATGTGTGTAGGCCTTTTACAAACTCATACATGAAATTTAAGTTGAGCAGGTCTCAGTGGGTTCTGGTTTGTCTGTGCGCCAACTTCTGTGACTTGTGATAGTATATGAGTGATTTTTGATCCGTGCACACCATCACCATGTTCTTTGCTCCCTGTAGCAAATACTGCCAGTGCACCATTATCCATGTTAACGTTGCCTGCTCTTTATCATAGTTTTCCCATGACCATTTGGCGCCAGTAAATTTCCTAGAGAAGTATGATACCAGATCTTCACGACCATCATGCTCCTGTAGCATTACTGCCCCCGCGGCCATTTTGGAGGCATTGTAAGTTACAATAAATGGTTTATCTTATTAGTGTGTCTTATAAATGGCGCTGAGGTGAAAACTTCTTTACTAGCTTAAAGGCCCGTTGGCATTCTGCCATCCATGTGAATGGCGCATTTTCCCCTTCAGTGGGTGAAGGGGGTGACAAGGTCCAAAATTGCCAGCGTAGTATTTCTTCAGGAAGTTGATGGATCCCAGGAAGCTGCAGAGCTGCTTCTGGGTAGTGGGCGTTGCCCATGTCTGTATTGCTTCCAGTTTGGAGGAAGTAATATTGTGCCCATCTTTAAGCACCACATTCCTGAGAAACTGCACCTCATCTTTGAAAGTTTGCATTTCAACAGCTTCATGTGCAGATCTGCAGGTTGCAAGGCAGCCACCATCACCAAATTTTCTCATGTTGCTCTGGGGTAAGAAAATGGTCCAGAATGTCATCAATATACACCACTGCACATGTAAAGTGGAGGTCGCCCGGCGCATGGTCAATAACCTTTGGAAAATGGCAGTTGCATTTTAACCCAAATGGCATGACCCTGAATTGGTATATGCCGTGGCAAGTGCATATCGCCATAGCCACTTTTGTCCCTCCTTTACTCAGACTTGGGGGAAGGTGTTGAATAGATCCAATTTTAAAAACTTTGGACTTAGCAATCACTAGGGAGATTGTGCCCTTCAGTGGGAGGGGATATGGATCTGGTACTATAAGATTATTTAAGTGGCTGTAATCTACACAAGGTCACAAGGTTCCATCAGGTTTTTGGGTGATCACCATAGGGGATGACACTGGAGAGGTTTTCTTTATTAGACATCCTTTGGCCATTATTTCAACAATTTAAACCATCAATTCCTGATCCTTGACAGCTGTGTACGGGTATAGTGGGCAATTAATCTTAATGAAATCAACCATTAGGCAAAAATTGACGTTGAACTCAGAGTGGGGTGGCAATCAGTTCACTTTGTCCACATCAAATAATTTTTTGTATGGTTGATATTGAGGGCATTGTGGGGAAGTCGGTGACTGCACTTGAGGCGGAGTATTCCACTGTGGCTTCCAGGGCGTTTCCTTTTTCCAATGTGGGGAGCAGGGGAATTTTGCTGGAGTAATAATATGTCAAAGAGAGAGCATATTTCGTTTGAGGTTGATTGTAACCGCCTGTTGGCGCCACCATCCTACCCCTCAGGATCATGGGGTAGAGTATATCCATAATTGGTGAGAAATTGGCATGTAACTGGTGCCCATGGGGTGAGAAGTCTAGTGGCTCTCATAGAGGCAGGGTGATCATTAATACCTTAGAAGCCCTCAGATGGGTGCCCCTGTGGTGACCGCCAAGTCTCATGCCTGCGTCATTTTGAGGTTAATAAAGTTTTCTGAAGCGCCTGTATCCACTAGTGCGTTCACCACTGCCCTTCTGGAGCCCATTGTAATGTCCACAGCGAACAAGAAATAAGCATGATCAAATTTATTAAAGTTGTTCAACATGCATACTTCTGAAGTGGTGGTTGCAGTTGTGGAATAATCCTGTGAATGGTTTAAAGATTAGGAAAGCATTGCTATCTTTTGAGCGTATGAGAGCATGGATGATTTGGGGCCAGACAAATCCATCTGGGGACATACGTGGCTAAGGTCCTAAATGATGAGATTGCATAAGTGATCCTCCTCACTTGCTCCATTTTTTCCATCTGGTAGGCGGACAGGCGGGGGCCTCTGGATCCACTGGTATGATTACAGTGCCTGGGGCTCTGTCTAATACATCCTCAACCAAGTTCATGAGCCTGAGTGGTTCATCCTGAATTACTAAAATCCCCAGGGCCTCCAACTGTGATTTAGTGATCCATGTGATAGTAGAGGGATGGCCATGTTGTGTAATATTGGAGCAGTGTGCTTCTTTTCCCTGAACCATTGAGGGGCTGTATGGTCAGAGGGCTAATAAATCCGGAATATTAGAGGGGGCATCTTGCTGATCAGTGTCTGGTGAGATGATGTTAGGTACATTGCCCAATACTGGACCTTATCTAGTATCCAGTTTATTACTCACTGTTACCTCCTTGTTAAATATCATGAGTACCCCATTATTAGGGGTAGAGGGGTTGGTTAGGTATAATGGATGTGTGTCTTTACGGTGGCTGATTTTTTGATAGGTTTTATTCCATAGCAGGCCCCAATTTTTTGGGCTAGTTTGAATGCCCCCTCCAGAGTTTGGGGTCCTTTGTACCATTCCATGTTTTATCCTGCTCCTTGGTTGAGAGAAGAATGGAATGCAGCAATGACGATGAATGCTGGTAGTTGAAGAGACTCTGTATGTTGGTGGAAGTTCTTTGATATGTTCCTTTAAATTAGGGTTCATTCCCCATTTCTGGAATAATTGTTACAGGAGTTGCAGCCTCAATGACAACATGGCCTCCATGGATAAACTGATTGTAGATAGTGAGGGAGGTGATTCCTCCAAGTATGTATTTTTGGAACAAGAGTGTGCAGGCCCATATTTTGGCCTCACCATCCAAAGCGGTCAATAGTGCAAAGGATTGTTGGTCCTCTGAAGCCTCTGTGGTTCTATTTAAAAGTTGCTCGCAATTTGAGCTCTTCCAGAACTCCTAACACCTGACGAGCCACTTCTTCAGAGGGACACAAGTGGGACTACTACCATTACATTAAGCGCTTGAGCATTTGAGGGGGAAATCAGCTGCGCTTCTTGAACAAGCAGCACTTTCTTGATGGCCTTGATGAACAAAAACTATGACCAGCAGGTCAGGAAGGCGCGCATGAGTCCATATAAGCTCTGTTTAGCTGTTAAAGAGCCCAAGTTCAGCAGATCCTGAGCCAATGACATGACAGCAGTGTTGATTGGCTGGGTTATTTTTATAGCACTATGTGGTTCTTAACTAAAGGGGGATACCCCAATATAAATTTTATGGCCTATTATGTCAGAAAATTGACATTCCAAAGAAAGACTTGGGTTCCCTTGGGGTACTACAAAACTCATAACAGCATCTACAGTCCACATGGTATCACCATTCTGATAATTTGTGAATAAGATCGGTTATCAAGATAGATGTAGCAAATATTTATTAATAAACATCATCCCCATCATGACCCTTGAGTTGAGCGCTGACAACAATATTGTCCATGCTCCACACACTAAAGGCTGAATAGTTGGGTTGGGTGGGGGATGTTGTTCTGTCCAGCCCTTATGTATTTTAGAGCTGAATTCCAATTCATCTAGAAACACACTTGGTAGCGGGGAGATACAATAATTTCATCAGATTGAATCTCATTAGTTCCCCTTAGGTGCATCTGCCAGATTAGCATTTCCATTTTCTTCATAGTTATGGTGGATTGAATTGAATGATTGGTCAATCAACTTTGGTTAATAATCCAAGTGCACATTTCCCTTAATCATATGGAGTATGTGACATTTCTAGAGGGTGTTCCTAAGGTTTTCTTTGCTGAGGAGAGCTTATGCTGTAATCAGCAGAAATATGGCTGCAACCACCACCAAAACTAATGAGCGCGGGCTCACTATTGGTTAAGGTGGTTCCTTCAGGGAGGCCAAAATCTTTAAAATTTATAAAATAGAAGGTTTCCTTGACAGAAGTAACGATTTTAAGGATATAACAAGGTAACCTAGCGCTCTATTATTGGAAGAGCACTGGGTTTTTATAATACTAGGGAATTGAGGAGTGGGATTGTAGAAGATTTCTGATGATAGGACATGTGAGTCTTCTCCAGAAATACAAACTTTTGTGCCATATTGCAGGTTGCACATACTCTGTGCCTTTTTGCAATTTTTGATGGTAAACTTGGCTCATTCATAAGGGCTCTGGCATCCATGCATCATTTGTAATATTTCTAACAAGGTTTTTTTCAATCATCTGCAGGTTCTCTTCTAGATTGACCTCAATTTTTGTGCCCCTGTTGGGGATTCAGTTTTAATCCGCTAGTTTGCATGAAAATTTCATTGCATATACTCTTAATTTTCTTAACGTAAATTTCAGCCAAATTAAATTTTGTGGTGGAATTGATCTTTTTCTCCTTTTTTACAAAAGTAATTTTAATATGAGGGGGTATCATTTATCTAACTTTCATTGAGGGTATGACCTAGATCTGCTATCTTTTCCAGCAAAAATATCAGGACTCCTTCCCCTTCCTCAATCTGGAAGGGTTGTATCGTCCAGTTCAAGTTAATGGACGTGGTGGAACCCTTACATTGAGCTTAGAAATGTTATTTTTCATACTAGAGCTAATAATGATCTACAGATGTAATATACTGATGTCATTGTTCTATTAAAATTGTCATTCATATTTCTCCTATAAATTTTAATTTTTATAGGGTTTTATATCTCTATTGATAGATGACTTAGTCTCATCATTCAAAATCATGTGCAAGTTGTTCTGGTCTAAAGTACATCATTTTAATAATACTATAGATAAAGGTAGAGTGATTGTCTATCCATGTGTTAGCTGAATCCCTTATAAAAATCATCCACTATCAAAATGATAATAATACAAATGAATATATTATGTAAAAAAATGTTGCCTTTATTTGATTACATAATCTTTGTTAGGGGTAAAAAATTAGGATTAATAGGCTGATGGGATAAAATTTTCTGCTAATCTTTGTACGCCAGAAATAATCCCAATGAGTTTGAGTCACCTATTAAATTATATAAAATCATGTTGATTGTCTTTTCTTAAGGCTGCTGCCAATTATATAGCTAATTCAAGTCATGATAATGAATCCTTACTAATTGAAATTTACGCAACTTTGAATACCTTCAGTTTATTGATATAATAAATCATTCCATTATAAACTACTGAATCTAGATAAGTTTCTAATCCAATATTAAACAAATTTCAGTGCTATGCAATATTTTAGCCTTCCCATCTATTGTAAAAATTTATCAATAATATTATTAAAGGTATTTGTTCATTCTAACCTCTCTGAAAGATAGACCTAAGTGAATGAATTGTTTGAAAGGGGTTGAATTGCCGTTAGGAGTGTGCCATATTATTTGGATGCTCTACTTTAGTAAATGTGGATCTGGTATTGGATGCGGAGCTTTGATATTTCTGCTTAATTTGAGCTAACTCACGTTGTCTTCTTCCCCTATTGGTAAATGTTATTAACTTGGAAAATGGATTCAATGAAGGATTTGTAGATCTGTCTGAAAAAGTGGGGTTGGTCTTTAATAGTTTAGCATGCCTCATCTAGAAGGCTTGGAGGGCGCAGGGTTGGATTTTGATCCAGTACTTGAGCTTGTTTTAGTAAAAGTGGATCTGGCATTGATTGGGTAATTTTGATATTTCTGTTTTATTTGAGCTATCTCACGTTGTCTTTTTTCTTATTGATGGTTGTTCTTATATTGTAAAATGGATTCAAGTAAAGCTTGGTGGATTGGTCTGAAAAAGTGGGGTTGGTCTTTACTGGTTTGGTATGGCTCATTTTAGAAGGATCAGATGATATAGGATTGAGTTTTGATACAGCACTTGAGATTATTTTAGAAAAAGGTTTTGGTTGGTGATCTGCATTATGGTTCAATATGCCTTGCCTATTTGGAAGCTGAGACTCTATCTTAGAAGGCTCTGATGACGTTGGATTAAGTTTTGATACGGCATTTGGGCTCATTTTAGAAAAAGGGCTTGGTTGTTGATCCGAACTATGAACTAACGTGCCATGACTAGTTGGAAGCTGAGGCTCCAACTTGTACCCTGTAGTAGTTTGAGGATTAAGAAAATGGGGGTTATTGGAAAAAATCTTTCTGGCAGAGGCGATATCCTTTTCTCTCTCTATCTTGCTATCAGTTTCTTCTCCGGGGCAAAGCTCTCCTTTCAAAAAAGTCAACTCGCAAGCACATTTCTCACTCCAATGCTTCTTCCAGGTTTTATTACATTGGTTGGTTTTAGAGTATTTCCACAAGTCTTCCCCAACCGTCTTCAATGAATGTTTGGACTCACAGCTAATGCAGTTGAGGTAGACGCATGATCGGTCTTTGGCTCTTTTATGAATTCGAACAAACATGTAATGGCTGGGGGTGTCCACCTTCTCCAACGCGTCTTTGAACTTGGATTCGAGCTTTTTATGTTCTTCATGGCCAAATGTAAAGTCGCAGATGATGACTTTCGTTAGAGAGCGTTGAGATAGACCTAAGGCTTGGCCGCTGGCTATGAATCCACTAATTAAAACTAAACTCTTTACAAAATACATAATTAGAATGAAACTGCGATCGAGTATTTATCCTAGACTTTTTGAGTTGAGCGATTCGGAATTGGAATAAAATGCATGTTACAATTGAATGCGAATTCGTTATTAGTAAGGAGCAATTATAACTTGTTCTTTTCTAAATTTGTAGCAATTTACAAGAATTGAACGCATTTTGAATTATTAAACCACCAATTGAGCTCAAGTCTAGCCATGTGTCTGCAGCATGAAAATATCAATCGTCGAAGCTATGCTATTCAGGATAAGTCACAATCTAGATTCATGTCATGTATGCTTATTCTATATATACATATTTGTTATGAGACAATCCTTAAAGAAATATCATCCGTATTTTAATATGCATGGTAGATGAGCATTTATGAATGAGTGTAAGTAGTAATGAGTTAAATTTGGCTCGATATTTACATTCTACAAAATGTCTCCGCATTTCTAGGCTGGCAATTCTCATTTCCTTTTGCTGACGGCATGTGAGGTGAACTGAATTTTATATGAAGCAGAGGGTTGGAGGCCTGTATCCGCTTTAAAATGGCGGTTCTAATAAGTGGTAAATGATCATAAGAATGTCTCATATTGTTGAGTGCTAATTTAAAACAAATACTAACCTTCGTGTGGCTGGAGTCTAGTGAGGTACCTTGAACTGAGCCAAAGTTCCTCTTGCTAGATATTCTATCAAGTAGCAATATAATAATACTAGCGGAGTTACCCGGCGTTGCTTGAGTTTATTTATTATCAGCTGATTTGAACTGATTAATTTAGGTTCTATATTAGATAACTCGAAATTGCTTACTCATTATCATTGTACATATCAAACTGATTAATCACCAACCGCTTATTCAATACAGTTGAACCTATCAAATCAATCAAAAACCACTGCCTCCCGAGTTCGATCCCGGTAATGGACTTTGGGTAGGGGACGATTTTGACTGTGTTAGTTTTGCGCGCCAATGCCCCGAACCGAGATAGCAAATAGCAAAGGCGGTCCATGGAGTTCCTGGCCTATCATACGCCGCGCATGGAGGCTTTCCGGGTTTTATCCTCCTTTCCTATTTTCTTCACTTCCCTAATCGGTGCGGTATCGTCCCCAGGTCGGCCCACCTCGAATAAAAATTTAAAATCAAATCAATCAAAAACCACCAATCACTTAGCCAAACCCAAATGAATTTATCGAATTACTCTAATACCATCAAACTGCTTGATCGAGCCAAAGAACCTATTGGATCAACCAAAACCTATCAACCACTGGCTAAACCAATTGAATATAAGAAACAACCAAATTTCATCAAAACCTCGGCCAAATAAAATTAAGCATTATCAATTCAACCAAAAATCCACCAACACTTGGCTAAATCCAATTTAAATATTAAATCAATAATTTACCACCAACCACTTACCTAAAACTATTGGATCTATCAAATTGACCAAAAAGCACCAACAACTCAGCCAATTAAAATTAAACCTATTGGATCAATCAAATACCACCAAACTGCTAACCAAAACATCTCTATATTTAAAAAACATTATGCGTATATATATGATATATCATCTTTTAAACTATTGAACCAAATTCAACCTAACTTGGCACAGATATTTTATAAATTAGGGGAAACAACTTAAACAGGTATTTTAAAGTTATAATAAGAAAAGTAAAATAAAGTGGTCATTTTTAAAAATGAATGCATGATAAATGATTAAGATAACATATCTTTTTGGGTATGGGACAATTATAACTGTGTTGGCATTGCATATTAATACCCCAAACCAAGATAGCAAATAGCAAGGTGGTCCATGGAGCTCCTTGCCTATCAGAGTGCTGCGCATGGAGGATTTCCAGGTTATATCCTCCTTTCCCATTAATTTTATTCCTCATTAATTGGTGCAGTATCATCCCCAGATCATACCAAATCAGTTAATTTTAAAATATATAATATACTAGCGGAGTTATCTGTACTTTTCTATGGTATCTATAGAATTTAAGATGATTCAAATCATTTAATTTAAATTCATATTATAGATTAAACTCTCAGCTCTAACAATATAGCAAATACTATCAAAACATATAGGATATTCACTTGTTATATTAGAACTTTTTATTTTACTTTATATTTTCAAAAACCTTTTTTATGCTCACCTACATCACATAAGGAACCTACATACCAAATTTCAAGTTTCTAGGTTGGTATTTTTGGAGATTTTGTGATGAGTCAGTCAGTGGTATTCTCTTATACATATAGATAAGATAGATTTAAATCTCCCTTACTTTCCACCTGAGCCCACACATTGCTAAAATTTTGAAGCTGAGGAGCCACCTAACCCCCTTCCCCCTCTGCCATGGTCATCTAATGGTTTGTCATTGACAGCCTGTTTAGTTGGTTTAAGTTAGATTTTGGTGTCACTTTGATTATTTGAGCCTTCTAGCCCATTTTATTAACTGACTCTGAAAAAGAAGGAGTTTCTGTTCGACCTGTATATATTTTTTGTTTTTTTCTGTTTATTTGTGCATAACTTTGAAACTATAAAACTAATTTGGATGCCCATATTTTTCAAAAATAGGATGCTCAACTTAGGTCCAATTTTACTTTTGTAAGTATTATTCCAGTATCTGACCATTAATTTAGTAATTATAGTAAGATAAGCTTGGAAGTGATGGATTTTAATTGTGGGTATGTTCATCACTGGATAAACTTTATTCTGGCATTGGTGAAGCAATAGCTTTAAAGCAACTTTTAATGTATGTCCTATGACTGAGGGTATGTTTGAAAATTATGGCAAGTATGAGATTATAGTGAGATGAGCTTAAATTATTATAGTTGGCTATCATTTTGCATAGTTTGACCAATAAAATCAACTAAATTTATAAACTGAATTATTTTAGATGGTGAACAGTAAAATTAGCATAGATTGACCAATAAAATTAACTACATTAATAAAATGAATTACTGTAGATGGTGATCATTAAATTTAGCATATGTTGACTAATAAAATCGCCTAAATTTATTAAAATGAATTAATGTAGATGGCAATCAGTAAAATTAGCATAATTTGACCAAGAAAAATCATCTAAATTTTATAAAATTGTTTAATGAAGATGGTGATCAGTGAATTTAGCAAAGATTGAACAATAAAATCAACTAAATTTAATAAAATGAATTTTTAGTATATTTTTTATAAGATACTATATATAACCTATATACAATGAATTTTATTTTTATAGAGAAATAGTGAGGGTTAAAAAGAATAGATAATATAGGTATTTTTAATAAAATTGGAAAAAAGATCTACTTTTAAAAATACAATAATTTTTTTGGGAAAAAAGAACTGGGGGTAAAGTTTTTTGGGGGAAAAAAGCTCTTCTTCAGAAAAAAACTGGAAAAAAAGAACCATCTTAAAAAAAGGCACTAAAAAGTATGAAATAATTGAGAAAAATACACCTCCTCAATAAAACCCTTTTTGAAGTTGGCACCATATTTTAACTGATTTATAATAGGCATATATAATATATATACTCAGCACTGTATATTTTAAGTTGCTTATAGTTTACACTTGGACCCAATCCAGACATAAGATATAATTTGTATTTGTGAGCAAAATTTTATAAGTCAGGTTGTAAGATGGCGCTGACTTTAAAAAGGGTTTTATTGAGGAGGCGTTGTAAGTTCTGAAGACCAGCCCTTACAACTGGATAGTGAACAATACCCCTTTAGGACAAAAAGGGGCCCTAAGGCCCAAGTGGACCCCCTGTTGCAGCTGAGTGACTTGGCACATGTGGTTGATAAGTGCTGGATGACCTCTCTTCCCCCCAAGGATGCCCTGTTACCACCTCTTCCCCCTCCTCAACCCTGTTGGGGTTGATAAAAGGGGCTTTCAGAGAGTTTGTGCAAGCCAGGGGCCATGGACAGGCCCCTGGGACCCCCACTACCCTAGCAGGTTATGCCAAAATTTTGAAAAAAATGCCTGCAGCAACTTTAAGGTCTGGTTTGCATTTTCTGGCCTGGGGGAGCCAGTCCAGACTGTCCAGTGCAGAAAATTAAATTGAGGCAAAATTTAGATCTTGTAACAGGCTTTAAATGATTCAGACCAGCTTCCTCAATTTTCCAGGATAGTTCCAGGCAGCTCATATCATGAAAATATCCTGATCCAGATGTCAGACCAGGCCTCAAACAACTCAGTCCATTGCCACAGCCCTCTGGGACAAATCCAGGAAATCCAAATCATGCAAGTAGGCTAACTCAGGTGGTTAGGGTCTAGATTGGCACCATCAACCTGGCTTGGGTTCAAAAATGTGGAAAAGCTTATAAAAGTTTTTTATTTTTGACAGGCTCTCAAGCATCTCCCCACCCCCTCCCCACCAGCCAACCAGATCCCATCACCAACCTCCAGATGACCAATCCTGTAACACTTCCCCATAATCTTTACAATTTTTAAGACAACTGCCCTGCCCAAGGGGCTGTGGTTGGTTCATTCTCTTACTTTCCTTGTGCTTTGCACCCAATTAACCTCATAACCATTGTTCAACTTGTCACATCCTCCATCCACCTTATTATATACACTAAAGATTCCATCAATCAATCTGGTGAAGCGCACTGCCACCATGATCCTCCTTTCAATGCTTTCCAACTGGATTATCCAGTTGATTGGCCCTACCACCCAATGGTGCATCATGAATATAATAAATCATCTTGCCCCTGATGACAAACTCACTTCCTCATCCATTATTGTGCATCTGTCTAATGCAATCCATCCATACACTTCATTGTTGGCTTTCCAGAAGCTGCTCCCATTAGAGCAGCTTCAGAGCGCCTCTATTCTGCCATTTGTGGAGTCAGGACCCCTACCTGACCTATCTGCCAATAGTCTCACTTTCTCATGGGGTCTGGAGCAAACTGTTCAAAGAAAGATCAACCCTGATGCTCTGCACAGGTCCCATCCTCCCCTGCTCTCACTATTGATTGCACCGCAGACCTTGTGCTGCTCCTTGTTGGCTCGCAACCTTATCTGTTCAAACCTAAAGGCCAGCAACTGAAAATCCTGGAATAGTTGTCATCCTCTCTGCCTCCTTCACCCTTGGGGAGTGCCCCACAAGACTTTCAGTTACCCCATTGCAACCATTTTGTTTGCCCTGAAGCCTTTGGCACATTTTTGAACTTTTTCTTCTCTCACATTCCCAATAGAACCCTGCTTGTACAAGTTGCTTTGACCTCTGTGCCCATGGCATTCTAGGCTTCCACTGGGTGCTCACACTCCCTGATTGGAATCTCAGTCTAATCTTTATCATACAGATCCATGACAGGCATAATCTCTAAATTATTTCATACTTTTTAGTGTCTTTTTAAAGGAGGTTCCCCCCAAAAATTATCATTATTTTTCAGTAATTCTGCCCCCTGGTCAGCTTACCTTGAATAAACAGCTATATAGATTTAAATTAAATGATAAAAATTGATTAAATAAAAGTGATTGCACCAGGATTCAAACAACTGACCTTTAAAAATCTAAGTTGAGAGCCAAAAGCTGAGCCAATTATGGTAGAGGAGGTTTTCTAAAAATCAATTTTGGTTTTTGATATAAAGTTTTGATTTAAATTAACTTCTAAAGAGCCAAATGACCACTAACCATGTAACAAAACCATTTATAAATATCAAATAAACCAAATACTAACTGCTCATCTGTAACAATATAATACATACCATTAAGAATATATAGAGTTTTCACTTCTTGCATATAAAACTTTTTATTTTACTATATAAAATAATAATTTTTAGAAATTCTTAAACCTTTTCAGGCATGCACATAACAACTCACCAAAGTTTCATCACAATTGGATGAATGTATAGGAATGCATACAGGTAAAGAAACAAACAAACATACATTCATTGATAATATACTTGCCAAGCCCGCTCACTCACTCATCACTGTATATCAGCAATGACAAGGCCTAGAAAGATAAAAACTTGCTCAGATATTTTCTAAATACTTTAGATGTGCAATAAGGAAGGATTTTTTAATTTTTCATAGCAAATAAAAAAATTTATATGTAAGAAGTGAAACTTTTATATGTTTTTAATGGAAATTGGTATATTGTTATGGCTGAGAAGTTTGATATTTATATGATTCAAAAGTTTAAATGGTTTTGGAAAGCAGTTGGTGGTTTTGGGTTATTTAATAAGCTTAACAGTTTTAATAAAGCATTTAGTGATTGATTAATTTGATAAGTTAATTGATTTTAATAAGTGGATGGTGATTTTAAGTTTTTATGGGCTCAATGGTTTTAGGTAAGTGGTTGATGTTTTAGTTATTTTGATAATTTAATTGGTTTGGTTGAGTAGTTGGTAATTTTATATTTAAAATATAATTTAATTTTTCTTAATTTTATTGGTAGCCATCTACCAATATAAAAAAGAACCAATTAGGATTATCTGGTAAACTTTAAGCTTACAAAAAAATATGTGTTAAACTGGGTATCAACTAGGATTTTTTTAGCCTTTTCTTTACAAAAGTATCATTATGCTTATTTATTTATATATAGGATGCATTATCCCATGAGCAAGTAACCAAAAATCACCAAACTTGGCACAAGTATTCTATAAAGTTTGGGAATGAAATGCTAATATGTAATTTTTAATATAATCATATAGATTATAACATTAATTCTATATAAGATCTAAAACATATATTTCTAGTGATGATTATATAGCAATTTGGCTGAGTATTTTCATATTCATTTAATTTGATTTTTTCATAGGTTTTGATAAGAAGTTGGTAGTCTTTGGCTGTTTTGTAAGTTTAACAATTATTTTTTGGTGTGAGATGGTTTATTTTTTGGTTGACTTGATGAGCTCAATAGTTTCAGGTAAGTGATTGATGGTTTAGTTAATTTGGCAGGCTTAATCAATTTTGGCTAAGTGGTTGGAGGTTGGAATCTTTAATAGGTTTAATAGTTTTGAACTTATTGATAGCTACCTATCAATATATATACTAAAATAATTTAGTTCATATGATAATTTATAAACACCATAGCAAAGCATGGGTATTCTAATAGTTTATATATATATATACTAGCAGTGTAGCTTCAGCTTTGCTTGCAGTAGAAATTATAAACATCAATATCTAGTACTAAAAAAATTATAAACATCAGTTTATCTTTCAATATGATTTTTATTGAGCTAGATATAATCTAATTTTTATATACTTTATTTGATTATTTAATTCTTCTAAAGCTTATTCTTATATAAATAAATTCTACTAATATTTGTATACTTAATATCTAAATTTATTACTTTACATACAAAGCTTTTTTACTATGATTCCCATTTTCTCAAATATTATTAAAAGTTAAATAAAACCTCCATATAATATATATACTTTTTATAGTAATATCTCCCAAACCTAAAAAACTTTATTTACACCCATACCAAAGTTGTGTATAATCAATCTAATTAAGCTAATGCTTTATATAGTCAAGAAATCTAAATCTTTACCCCTTTCTTCACTATTATATATAATTATATAATTATCTCATGGTATCAATCATACTATAAATAGTTATGCTCTACATTTCATAGAATATTTTTACCCTTATCTAAAAGTACTAAATGACATAGCTGAATTAATAGTATAAAGGTTCTTTCTTCCTAGCCTCAAGTTTTTACTGTTAATAAAGTCATCTAAAAAACATTTTTTTCTCCACTAAATTGCACTTTTGAGATAAAATCAAAAAAAGTTAAATTAATCATTGCCATCTGGCCACATCCATTTCCCAATTGATGTCCTTGGATCTGCCGCCTGCCACCCCAATGTGGTGCAGCAGTGTTCCACCCCACCACCTAGTGTCAGGCAAACAGCAAGTTATAATAGACCAGCCTGCCAGCCTAGGTGCTGGAGCACCTGGAAGGCAAACCAGAATGCCATGGGCACTGCTTCTGGTACAACAGATATGAAACTAGAAAGGAGTTTTGCCAATAACTGCTGGTGAACCAGGATCTCATACAGGCACATAATAAAATACCAGCCAAATATGACCATTAACCCCAAGGGGTGTATGAGTGTTTTTGGAAAGGGTGGTTTATTTTTCAACATAAAAACTAAATTTTGGGAAAGGTTTTTAATGGAAAATAAAGAAAGAAAAATTGACCAACAATTTTCTCAGTGCAATGCAACTGATTAAATAGTTGTCAATTGATGAGGAAACAAGCTGGGATTGGGTCCCTCAAGTTTGACCTAACCGGTGAATTATTTGGTAATGGGGGAAGATAAGCTCACTGGGAACCAACATCAAAAGAATTGGTGGCAGGCCAAGTCGCTGTTGGTTCAACCTCAAATGCCCAAACCAAGACTTGACTGCATTTCTGGAAGTTGGCGCAATGGCATCTGGCCCAACAAACAACAGTAATCCCTCAAGACCACCCCACATAGGGGCAATCCCAATTGGTTGGGAATGGGTTTGGGATGACCAACCCACCCATGCCTGGTCACTGGGCCATTCATTTGGTCAAAACGTTGTGTTGGCTGCAACATCCAATTTTCTAGAAGGGAGCTTCAAACTATCATTGATGGTATCCAATGCTGCTACCTGCACGTTGGGGATCATCCCCAACAGTTTTGGGAGGGGTTAATTTTGATGATTGTGGTGTTGGCCAAATTGAAACCATCAGAAATTCCAGCCAATGAATCAATCTTCATTCCTTTTCTACTATGTGGATTCCGATCATGGGCTCATTTCCACTCATTTTCAGACTGGTCAACTTCATTTATCAATTTCAGTGCAAATTTCCATGATCAGGCGTACAAGTTTGGGTGAGGTGAATGTGGGCACCAGGGAGGGATCCAAAGGGTAAGGGCTGTTACCCAGTGCTCATCTACCATGTGGGTGAGGTTGCTCTATGTGACAAGGGGTACAGCCACCCTCTTCAGAACCTTTTTACTCAGAAATGGGAAGAGGGCCCAATTGACACACAGGGGACGTTCCTCTGGACTTAACCCTAGCATTTTCTGCCCTGCAGGGAAGCACATTTTGATGGGCTCTAATAGTCCAACCCACTCTTCTAGCCAATTTGTCCCTCTATGGGACTTAGCATTCCACCTTGCATGTGCCTACCTGACCCACCCCTTCCTCACCCTTCCTCAATCCACCATTAAATTTTATCTTCATGTTGACTACAAGAGTTCATTCCCATTTACTGACAAAGCTATAATTGAACTGGCCACCTATGCCTTTGCAACAGCTGGCTTTATTGATTTCCGCCCTTTTAAGGGCTGTTTTGATATTGGATGATAAACAGAGGAGGCCATTGCCGCAGCAGCAATAACTCCATTAATTATAAATATACCCCCATCCCTACTACCCATACTTGTCTCCCTTCAGATATGACCTGGTGTGTCATCTGCAACCCTCCCTTCACATCTCCCACCCCAAATTTTATATAATGCATTGATGTCAGGGCTTTTGGCTTATATTACTCACCCTAACCTCATCTTCACAGTTCCCTCTGGGGAAAAGCGCCCTGAAGCCCCTCATGCCACTACCACTATCATCCTACACCACCCTGCCATCGCTCAACAAATACCCTCACATGCTTGCATTGCTTCAGCACCTGACCATTTCTTCTGGCACAAGTTGACAACAGTTGAAAGATTTGTCCACTCTGTTTAGGATAGACCTCTCTAAAAAGTCCTGCCCTCATGCCATTCCTTCTGTTACTATTTCTGAACTCTTTTCAGTGGCATCTGAATGGGGTGTTTTGTTGTCACCCCGCCCCAACGCCCTAGCTTGCTAAACCAGAGTGGGACATCTGCTCCCCTTAAATATTCCAGCCACACTTACCCACCTGCATTCCAACCCACCAATCAGAATCAGTCTTGGACCACTGTTTGCACCCATGCAACTCCTCATTTACCAACTACCACCCACCCTTATTCTGCCTTGTCTAATCATGTTAACCAAAATCCTTGGGCCCTGTTGGATGAGGTGATGAATCAAATGATGTTATCATGAATGAGGAGGACGAATAAGGTGAAAGAGCCATGGATGGCTATGCCCTGACTTAATTTCTAGATTCTAATCCCAACAATCATCTCCCGCCCAGACATTATGCTCCTAAACCCAATGCCATTACCTTTTGAAATGACCATCAGCTTGCCTTAGCAGTTATGGAATTCACTCATTGCCCCCTCCTCTACAAAGCAATGGCAAAATCTGTTTTTATATTATCAAACTGGATAAATACGCCTGGTCTCCACTCCAATTTTCCTGAAGAAGCATTGCAAGAAATCACCAAGTTGGCCTACACTGCCGCCAATGCTACCTCATTAATCTCTAGCCTTGCATACTTTACCCCAAAAACTAAAATCTCCCAGAAAAATTTTGCCAATCTTGCTCCCCTCTCTAATACCCAGCTTCAAGATGAGTATTATCTCACAAAATATTTTGAGGCTCTCCTCAAAGCTGATATTGTGTCTATTAATTGCTTTGTTACAGCCCTTGACCCTTCCATGCTGATGCCCCAACGATCTTGCTCTTGGCTTACATCTGTTACTTCAATCAGGCCACTTCTGCTGTTACTGCTGAGCCTGACGTTGAGCCTGCCTGACCCTCCCTCCCCCTCTGCCATGGTAGGTTAGCGGTCCTCCGCTCCCTATCCAGTTGGAGTTTTATTTTGTTTTGTTGACTGCCCATTTGGTTGAGTTTTTTGTTTAACTGAGGTAAGCCGACCAGGGGATGAGTAATACCAAAATACCTAAGGGGATAGGGGAAGGCAAAGTGTGATTAAATTAGGCACCCCAGAGTAGACGAGCTACCCACGTTGCCAGCTGGTACCACCAGGTGTGGAGAGGGTTGAATGCGCTAATCTGAGGGGTTTCCCTGCTATGGAGAAGGTGTGGAAGATGGGGTCCATGTGTAGAAAACATACTGGGAACCATGACTCTATGATCCTTTGCGACTCAGCTTCATGTCTATAAAGCCAGGCTTGGAATTGTTCCAGTAGGTGAACGCGGAATCTACTGATTATCCCATGGATGGTTGGTATGGTTCCCTTAAAAGCATCCAAAGCTATGGTGTGGATTGTCCACATTGTGATGGTTACTATTAGGCAGTGGAGGGTAGTTGGTACTGGGGATTCAAGTTGGAGTGCGAGGAGGCTCCTGGAGATTTATAATTCCTGGTTATTTTGGATCCTTAGCAGGCGCGCAACTTCCCACCATATGGCTCTTGATGAGGGACATGCTTTGAGATGGTGGTGTAGAGTGCCATCCCCTTTACACGCTGCGCACTCTTCATGGAGAGAGATGGAGCGATCTGCTGTTCTGTAGGTTCTTTTGAGGCAGCGTCAGGTGTTAGCTCTTACCCTAGCTAGAGAAGCGGATGATGTGTTAGCCTCCATATTGCCTTCTGCATTGTGAGGTTGTATGGGATGTCTATAGCATCCAGGTAGTTGATTATTACTATGACTAGGGCCACATAGTGTGTGTCCCTCTGGGGGTTGTCCTCTGGGTTCCTTAGTGTGAAGTGAGATCTGGGCCTTCCCCTTCCCTGATTAGTGCCTGTGAGTGACAGATCATTCCATGTGCTAAATGGTGCAGAGGAGGCGTTTGAAGTGTGGGTGAGTTCCATGAAGGCCTGCTGCGTTGGTGTGGTTTGCAATATATGTGATCAGGCTGGATGGGTTGTGTGGCTTTGATAGTTTTAGCGCCTGTGCAAAGTTGGCCCTCGCTGCTCTCATTTGTTTGGGTTTCATTGCTTTAAAATTGATAATGTCTGTCCACTGGTTGGCATGCCTCAAATAAATTTTGAATTAATAATATACCTATGCTTTAAATAATATGACTATCTAATTATTTAAGAACATATAAATTTTAATTAATTTATTGTAGCTTTTATAGTGGTAGATAGTTATTGATAAGCTTAGAAAATAATTGTCCTTATCATTTTGTCTAAATAGCTATAAAACTGCATAGTAAAACCATTTGATCTAATAGATCAAATAAAAACCACTCACCAAAACAAAATGAACTTAAAAAATCAACAATCACCAACCAATTAATCAAACCCATCTCAAACCATTGAATTAACTAAAACTCACCAACCACTTGACTAAAACCAAATGAATCCATTAAATTAACTAAAACCCACTAACCTTTTGATTAAAACCAATTAAATCCATTAAATCAACTGATTACTAACTAATTTTTTATACAAGTTCCAATAAATCAACTGAACAGCAGCTGATCTGTGATCCAAATTGATTCAGAATTGACATAAATCTATAATTTAACAAATCATTTTATTGAACTTGATCTGAAATCCAAAGTTTAAAGCTTTATCTTAGTAGCATCTGATCTGCAATCTGAATTCTGATGCAAAAAAGATGTAAGAATAGGGTCCAGCCAATCACAGTGTTGATGTAAGTCCAGGGGAACGTCCCCTATGTGTGGATTGGGCAATTTTCCCATTTCTTAACAAAAAGTCTCCAAAGAAGTCAGATGTACCCCTCATCACACAGGGCAACCTTGCTTATGTGATAGATGACTGCTGGGTAAAAGCGCTCCCTCTGATGATTCCTCCCCCAGTTCCTGAGCTTGCCTCCACCGAGTTAGTTTACCAAATAGAGGAAATCTGTGCCAAAATCATCAGAAACAGCCATCCCCACAAGTTAAATGGACTCCATAAAGCCAATGGCGCCGAATACTTGAGTTTGGAGTCAAAATGTCCAAAATATACAGGATTAAAGCCTAAGGGTGCACAACTTATAGTAAGAAGGGGACAAGTAATGAATTCTCAGTCAAAATTGCCAATGACATTGAATTATTGAAAGTATGGTTGCTGACCCCTAAATTTCTCTCAAAATTGTTGGGTTTTGTCCCCAACGGGCATGTATCATCATTGGGGATTGTTGCCAAGAATCCAAAACCCTCATTACAAAAATCAGGATCATCACTCAAGGAATCCCGCTTGGCTGAATGAACACCCCAGCAACTAGGAATGGGCTGGTGGTCATCCCAAACCCATTTCTGACCAGTTGGGACCGCCTCTATGTGGGGTGGCCCTAGGGGATCCCCATTGCCCATCAGGCCAAACACCATCATGCTAACTGCTGTAAATGCAGTAAAGCTTTGGGTTAGGCATTCATGGATGAACTGATAGTGACTCAGCCTGCTACCAATTCTTTCAATGTTAATTTATATTGAAGTCAATGTTTCCCCCTCCCTAAAAAATTCGCTATTTAGGTCAAAATTTGAGGGCCCCAATCCCTGATTTGACAAACAGCCAAAAAAAACACCATTTAATCAGTTGCATCACACTGAGATAAATGTAGGCCAATTTTCTTTATTTAACTTTTAATAAAAATCCTTCTATCCAATTCCAGTTTTTTATTATTCTAGAATCTAAACCACCTTTCCCGCCTATATTTACACAACCCATGGGGCCCATGGCCATGTTCATCTTGTTCTTTGCTAGGATCCTTTAAAAACTATTGCTCATGGGCACTCAGTGGCGAAATTCTTCACTGTATCATAACAGTCATGCAAGTAGCAATGCCACTGACATTCAGGTTTGTCATTTGGGTGCTTTGGCACTCCAATTGACAGATCAGTCTAAAAATTAACTTGCTATCTTCATGACATAATTGACCAACCATTATTCTTAACCATTTCCGCCCTTTTCGTTGATATGGGCTTTAGCAGTGGTCTTTTTTCTCATCTGAATAAAGTTGTGAAGAAGTTCTACTGTGGCCACAATATTCTAGTCCCTCTTGAATTGTCTAATCCCACCCTCCAAGATGGGAACTTCATGCTAGGAACCACTGAGGTGGCCTTGGTGCCTAATCCCTGCTCCAAATTATTTTCCAATTTAATCTCAATAGTAACCGCAGCTCACAAGCTCACATCAGTAAATTCTAGCATTTTAACTTATTAAGTAGCTACTCCTGTTGTGAACCTAGTGGTTCTCCCAAATCCTAGTATTATCTCTTCCTTATCTACATACTCAACTATAGCTGCCAATAAAGCGAATTTCACCTACTTTTTATTGCCCATGAAAATAAGTATTAGAGCTCACCACATGTTCTTTGAGGCCTTGGTGGACACTGGAGCAGCATGGAGTTTTATGAGTGTAGAGCTAGCCTGCCAATTTGAACTTGACCTGGACTTAAGTCCTATGGTGATGGTCACCTCATCAGCCTCCCAGCCCTCATAACTAGTTTGACGCCCAGTACCTTTCTCTGTTCATCAGTTCAGAATTTACAATTAGTTCTCCAAAATGCTGAACTTGGTGTTTCCAGTAATCTTAGGGGTGGGTTGTTGGCATCAAAAGCACATTAGAATTCACCTGGAGTCTAATATGTTGTCATTTGCTAATGACTAGACGGAAAGCAAGTTTCCTTTAGTGGATACTCTTACAAAAACTTAAGGCAGCAGTTCCATCACTTCCCTTGTTTCCCCTGCGGGCCTTCAATCAGATTTTCCTGAGGCATTAATGGGATATTAAAGTATCTATAATTCTGAGAAGGCAGACTGTCTTCCCCCATACCAAATTTGACTTAGAGTTTATAACAATAGTGCAGGTGGTAACTATTAACTGTTCTTTGTACCTGCACGTAGCAGAGGAGGAGGCTGCTCTTTATATATGGTTGGATGATATGCTTAAGAAGGAGAATCTCTTTCTGCTAAGCATCACTTTTCGAAAATCAATTCAGCCTGAAATTTAGCTCCACTAAAGAGATTTACAAAAACTATTAGCAAATATGGCGGGAAACCCCGCAAAAGAACCCGCAGGCTATGCCAAACGAGCCAGCACCACCCCCAAACGAAGCAACCCTCGGTTACCCACCTCAGGGTCAACCAGAATCACCCGCTCTCAAGCAGCAGCCATGAAAGCAGGCACCACCCCCCAACCTGGAGCTACTCCAACTAGCGCCAGTTCACCTGATCGCACTTCTGCAACCTGCACGCCTAACAGCTCTGTGTGCGCTGCCTCCCACCAACCCGCTGGGCCCCCTCCAACCAAGGAGGCCATCACCCACGCTGTTTTAATGGCGTCTGCTCAGTTGAATGCAACTCAGCCCATCCAGACATTCACCTCCCCCATTGTGTCAGCTAATTCAGCCCCATCTATTATTGCTGACGCCGTGTTTCTGGCTCCCTCCATGAGGGGCGATACCCAGCTACCTGGCCCCCAAATCCTCAGATGTAAGGTTGGATTAGCCGCACATTCTGGTTCACTAAGCACCAAATTGGGACAATCTACTCTTCCCAATGAGGATTCAAATGGTTCGGATTTTGGAACTTCACACCAGTTCCAATCTCACCCGTCCCATTTAAACCCCATAATCGGCACTTCTCAAGTCAGCACTTTATCTCAATATGCTGAAAACGACCAATTCACCAATCAGCCAATGAGTTTTGCCCACAAAATCACAGCGAATACTCGGGCTGAATTTACCCAAATAGATTGGGATGGTGATGAAACATCGCCCTCCTCCCAATTGGCTGGAGTTAATTCCAATCTGGATGAGACTCCCCAATTTAGCGAGGCCCAACAATCACCTGGCCCCCAAACCCTCGGATGTAAGGTTGGATTAGCCGCACATTATGGTTCACTAAGCACCAAATTGGGACAATCTACTCTTCCCAATGGGGATTTAAATGGTTCAGATTTTGGAACTTCACACCAGTTCCAATCTCACCCGTCCCATTTAAACCCCATAATTGGCACTTCTCAAGTCGGCACTTTATCTCAATATGCTGAAAACGACCAATTCACCAATCAGCCAGTGAGTTTTGCCCACAAAATCACAGCAAATACTCGGGCTGAATTTACCCAAATAGATTGGGATGGTGATGAAACATCTCCCTCCTCCCAACTGGCTGGAGTTAATTCCAATCTGGATGGGCCTCCCCAATTTAGCGAGGCCCAACAAACTGCCCCTCAATTTAATATGACGCCAGCAACTGCTGTAACAT
Source organism: Massospora cicadina (assembly GCA_022478985.1). Lineage (NCBI taxonomy): Eukaryota > Fungi > Entomophthoromycota > Entomophthoromycetes > Entomophthorales > Entomophthoraceae > Massospora > Massospora cicadina. The sequence goes on along the minus strand of JAKSZP010001493.1, from coordinate 22,917 downwards.
TCCAGAAACAAGGGAACTCCGCAAACTTGTCCAAACCACCAGCTCACACTCAACCTGCAATTGCAGCCCAAAGCAAACACAAACGTACCAAAGGAGCCACTGGGGCGTGGCAAAAACCTCTGGCACCAACGCTACCCAAAGCTGATCCCCGTGAAGTGGCGTTTATTGCTGATGTTAAGAAGAAATGGGCCGAAACTAGAGCTCAAAAAGCTCTACCTCGCTCAACCCTCTCCCACGCAATTCGCCTTTATTATGGGCATAACCCTGTTGAATTCTATACAGAGGATTACTTCTCATACTTTTCAGCGATTGCGGAGACATTCCCTATTAACACCACCATCCATGAATCAGTGGAGGGCCACTACATCGATGTGGGCTTCACTGAAGCTGCCCTTGCTGACCATGCTGCCACCCTCCAGGTCATTATTCCACGCGAATCTCTTTGCATCTCCCGCACATGCTCTCACCTGGAGAAAATTTCATGGGTTACTTTTTCCAACCTACCAACGACTAGTGATCCTGAGTCTCTTAAACTGGCACTCCATCGTGGTTTAATGGAGTTTGGGTCTGTTCTTTCAGTGGACTTTAGCGTCCCCTCTTACTATGCTCCCACTCAAAGAGCTCACACTGCTAGGGCGTCATTCATCCCCTCCCCCACTGTATCCCGCAACATTGAGGTTATTCCTCGTGTGGCAGTAGTTGGGGCATGCCCTGAGATCTTCTTTGTCGACCCTGATCAGGCGCGCCCCCGGTGTTCATGGTGTAACGCCCTTGGACACTTGTATAGTGGCTGCACAGCTCGAAAACAAGCCCTCTTAGCCACCACCCAGGGGCCTAAACCAGGCCAAAAACGATCCCACGTGGCTGCAGCAGCAATTCCACAACTCACACAATGGGTTCCCGTTCAAGATCTGTCCCCTGAGGCCTTACGCCTAGCAGTTGAAACAGCTAACCCCACTATTGGTATGGGATACCTTTGCGCTCATGCCCCCCTTCCAATGGGCACCCCCTCCAATCTCCCAGAGTCAACTCCCTCTCTCACCAAGCGCAAGGCATCTCCCACAGGGTGCCCCTCGTCAGCCACCCCCACTCAGGGCTCCGCGGCACCCCCACCAACCTCCACCAGCGATTTATCGCATCAACCTTCAGCTCCCAATGGAGCTATGCCCACCAGCATGGACTGGCAACTCGCGGCCTGCGGTAGAAGTGCCACCTCAAAGAGTCCTACCCCATTCTCACAGTCCATTTCGCGCGGATCCTTTACAGTGTTGGAGGAAGTGAATATGGACTCAGACTCATCAAATGGGGACACCGCGGAGGTCACCATTGAGCACCCTCAGGTCCTTCCCCTGCAACGGAGCGGGGGCAGCATCCTAGGCTGGCTTAATGGGTCCTCCGCCCCCCACCCTCTCCTTCCCCTCAGAACCCTCGACGCTCCTCATGGATTGCAGCTAATAGTCAAGCTAAAGGACTCAAAACTAGCCGCCTCACAGCAGCAGGTTTAAGCGCTGGCAACCCCCCAGGACATGGAGGGGAGCAGCTATGAGTCCCCATGGCAGCACCCTGGCCCTGCAATCCATCAACGCAAATGGGTTGCGGGACTTTAAGCAGAGAGCCCGCCTCCTCCGAAACTTCAGGTCAGCACAAATTGACATCGCTGCTGTCCAGGAGCCCCATATCCTCCCCCACGAACAATCTGCATGGAATGAACAGTTTGGAGGCAACTCCTTCTGGACAAACCATGCCGCCCTTATTGCTTTGAATCCCCAGGTTAAAACCCATTCTTTTTCACAATATCTAGGTGGCCGCCTCATACTGGCCAAACTCACCACTCCTGACTTCTCCTTCTTCGCTGCAAGCATCTACCTGCCTAATGCAGGTCAGGAGCAAAATCGGCTCTTGGAAGAGCTCCTTCAACTCAATCTCCCACGGAATACAGTCCTCTTAGGAGATTTCAACACAACCATAAGTCGCGTCCGTGACTCTTACCCCCTGCAGCAAAGGAACGCCCTGGATCAAGTCGCCTCCAGGATTTCCTTCGCCTGAGTGGCTTTATAAATGCGCTTCCACCCTCCGCGTCTGGCCTAGGTTGCATGACTAGGATCCAGTATGATGGAGGAGCTTTCCAGTCAGCGTCACGCATAGATATGGCACTGATTGGCCCCTGCTAATTGGCCGCGTCTCCTCTCCCATCTCTCGTGACAACCATCTGAGTGATCACAGGTCACTCACCGTTGTCCTCACCACCACACTTAGACCGTCGCGTAGGTTCTAGCCTAGGGTTGCCCCAGCTCTTCTCAACAACCCCTTCAATAAGGAGAAGCTGTCTATGACCATCCGGGAGACTCTCACCTCCCCCACCCCACCTGCTTGACCACAAGGCTAAATGGGCGGTGACCAAGGAGGGCATCACCCGCGTTGATTACAACTGTGCCAAAGCCCAGATGACTGCAGCTCGCGCCAGAGTCAAAAGGGCGGAAGCCAGAATCAGATATCTAGAGCGAAACTGCCAGCCTTCGCCCTCTCCCAGATGGTTGGAAGACTGGGAAGCGGCGCAGGAAGCACTCCGCTTGGAGCTCACACTGCAGGAAGAACGGGCAGCAAACTTTACAACATCTTGTTACTATGCTTAATGGGAACGCCCCGCCCGCTTCTTCTTTCAGAAACAGAAAGCCCGGTCAACAGCGCAGGATATTACTGCACTGAAGATTGGCACTACAACCACTTCAGACAAGGAGGAAATCACGCAGGAACTACACCACTTCTACTCCAGCCTCTTCCATGCCATCCAGGTGGACCCATCGGACATCCAAGACTTCCTGTGGCGGGCTCCAGAGCCGCCCATTGACCCACGGGCTGATGAGGCTCTACTGGCGCCTATTTCCATCCAGGAGGTGATGGAAACCCTTCTGAAATCCCCACGGCTTAAAGCCCCAGGCCCAGACGGAATACCCTTTGAGGTGTACCTTCTGGAACCTGCAGTGATAGCCAGAACCCTCCGCGACCTCTTCGCTGCACTCTTGGTGAATGGCGAGGTCCTCCCCGACTCCAGAGGCTCAATCACGACCCTCATTCACAAGAAGTCAGACCGTGAGAACCTGGCGAACTGGCGCCCCATAGCGTTGATCAACACAGACCACAAGCTCTTCACGAAGCTTCTGGCCAACCGCATCACCAAATGGGTGTCACATCGCCTCTCCCCATCCCAGTACGGTTTTATTCCGGGGAGGTCGTTATGGGACAACTATAATGACCTTCACGTGACTTTGACTGCTAACTCTCGTAAGGTGAATGGCTTTGTGGCTCTCCTGGATATGGAGAAAGCATATGATCGGGTAGCATGGAAGTATATTGATGCTTCCCTGGCCCGCTTCCATCTCCCACCCGCAGCTAGGCGCTAGATATCAGCGCTCTATGACCAGCTCCACACCAGAGTCCTGGCGACAATGGGTTTTACAGTGGCAGTACCAGTTGGACAAGGTCTCCGGCAAGGGGACCCCCTGAGCCCTATCCTTTTTAACATCACCCTTGACCCCCTCTTGGCCTCCTTACAGGACAAGCTAACAGGGATTCTGGTCCCAGGTAAAGCCCCCACACGCACCATGGCATCTGCAGATGACACTGCCATTGCATTTGGCTGCCCTGGGGATGTTGCCCTCGCTGCTGTGACCATTGAGAGGTACACCAAGGCGTCCAACGCCATGGTCAACACCTCCAAGACAACAGTTGTGCAGGTCGGCTCCCCCACCTTCCCCTCACCATTTGGTATTGAACCTGAGCGCGGTACCTTCCGTCACCTGGGCGTTCTCACCAACCAACAAGGAGTTGCGCTAAAAGACAATGAGGACTTTCTCCTTGCAGCAGTTAACTCCAGGATTGCCAGCTGGAACCGGCGGCACATCACCCCCCAGGGTCGAGCTCTGATGGCCAATGTGTTCCTTCTCTCCAAAGTCTGGTTCCTAGCGCACGTCTGCCCATTCACAGATGCCTTTTATAAGCGGCTCAATGTACTCCTCCGCTGTTGGATCTGGGGCTCAAACCATCCACCAATGGCCCTCTCAACCATTGCCTGATCCTGCAATGAAGGGGGCCTAGGGCTTCTGGACACGCGATCCCACGCCACCACAATCTTCCTGAAGTTCCTATGGCCGATTGTCTGCTGGGACGCGACCCCCATGCCCCAATGGGCGCCCGCCCTCCGCCAGTCAGTGTCAGCAGCTCTGGGTCTTCCTAGAGCATATTTGACCTCATTAAGGGAGTGGCTCACAAACCACCCAGGCCATCGCCTAAAACCATCCTCATCCCCCTACTGGAACCAGGCTCTCCTTGCCCTGAAACGAGTAGGCGCGCGGATCCACCATGCCTTCCCATACAGAAGGGAAGGCCCTGGCCTCAGCCCACGTCGCCATGCAATTGTGCACAATGGACAAGTTGTCACAACTCGCCTCAACCCCCAAGATCGTCCTCCCATCCGCCCAAGACTCCTTGAGCTCCTCCCTCCCTCCATGAGATTTGACCTTAAGGAATTGTGGAAGGACGTCTATCACCCCATCCTGTCAGCAAAGGTGTCCAACACCTTATGGAGGGTGCTCCACTGTTCATACAGGACAGGGGACCGGACTGGCCCTACCTTCCAGCACCGAAGCTGCCCCCGCTATGTGGAGCCTATTGACTCCCACTTCCATCGTTTTTTTACCTGTCCAGGTGTCGCCGCATTTTGGCCAAAGGCCCGCGCGCTCCTCCATGCTCAGCCCTGGTCTGGACACCCTGTGCAAGACCTCATGTTTGAGCAGACATTGCCTGATTGCCACCGACCCCTCTGTGTCCTCGCCTATGCCACAGCCATCTGGACCATCCATAACTCCTTCCTTCGTGCTGCCTTTGACCAGCAGGTGTGGACCCTTCCACACATGATCACCCACTTTCAGGTACACTTTGAGATGGCCCTGAAGGTCTGCACTATGTCGCCAACCCTCCCCCGCTCAGTTGTCACTGCAACACGGCTCTGGCGCGCAAACCCCCTCCCTTTCTCGATGCCTCCTCCCTCCCCTTCCCTCGCCTCAGGCTCTTAGGAGCCCAGGCGTAATTCAATAAACATCGATGAATCCCCCTTTGGGTTGGGACCATCTAGTACTAAAAAAAAAGATATGCTTAAGAAGGGTTGTTGTTCAAAGAGACATCACCAGTTGCTTCTTCCATTGTTTTTGCCAAGAAGGCTGATGGTTCCCTTCATCCCTGCGTGGATTATGGTCACCTTTATAAAATCACAGTTCATGATCTCTACACTTTGCCACTATAGCAAACTATTGGTTAAGAAATTGCTAAGTTGCATGTGTTCTCAAAACTCAACCTTGTTAATGTCTTTAATCAAATTTGGGTAATGGAAGGTCAGGAATGGCTTACTGATATCCAAATGAAGAGGGGGTTTTCTAATTTTGAGTAATGTCTTTCAGGTGGAAGAATGCACTAACCACATTCCAAAGAATGGTTGATAGTGTGTTGGGTGATCTTCATTTCACCTACGCGGTAGCTTATATTGATAATATATTGGTACACTCTCTGACTCCCAAACACCATGCAAATAAATTGGAAGCAGTTGTGGCAGCCTTACATAAGGAGGTCTTATTTGTTAAGCCTTCAAAATGTGAATTTTGTTGGGAGAAAGGCACATTTTTAGGCAATCTTGCTTTAAAGATGGGTATAACATTCCCCCTAACAAGTTGGACGCCATATGTGAGTGGCCCACTCCAATGACCCAAAAGCAATTAAGAAGCTTCGTGGGCACTATAATTTTCTTAAAAAAATTCTCCCCTGCCTTATCACAGTTAGCCTCTTGACTCCATCCACTTACAGGTAAGAATTTCAATTTTTGTTGGACGCATGAGTGCCAGCTGGCATTCAAGTCAATTAAAGAGGTGTTTTTTTCTCCCTCTATCCTAAAACAAGCAGACCCATCCAAGCCCTATGACATATCCTGTGATGTGTCATCTGTTGCAGTGGGGGCTGTATTGCTACAGGAGCATGAGGGGTTAGAGAACCCCATTGCCTACTTTTCCCACAAGTTCTCTCCTATGGAGAAGTCTTGGGCCATCTATGATAAGGAGCTGGCAGCTGTGGCATGGGCCTTGGCCTACTTGTAGTATCTTTTTCAGGGTGCTCAACATGAGTTAACAGTGTGAATGGATTATCAAGCCCTTCTCTACTTCTGCAAACCACAGAAGTTGGCACACAGGCAAGCTCAAACCTACTGGGACTTGTGTAGCTTTAACTTTAAATATGAGTCTTTGAAGAGCGTTGAATGTTCTTCCCAACTTCTTAAGTCATAAACCCACACTTTTTCCTGTAGATTCAGATGAGGTGGATTTTGTTACCATTATCCTTCCCACAAAATCTTATCCTTCATCTCTCCCATGGTCTCATCAGTGGACTTGGCTCCCAATGTGCCTCTTATTTTATGGGCGTTAGCAACCCAAATGATCTGTCCCAAAGGAGTGGAGCTTTTGGAACAAATGTCCCTCCCAGCTCATAAGCATTCACTATATTTCTTGAAAGAGGGTATTATTCATTTTTGGTCGCAGGTCTAGGATCCTCCTCTTGTTAGAGCTGAAGTGTTTCAGGCTCACCACAACCCCCCACAGTTGGGCATCCAGTTTAATTAGAAAGTATCAACTTGATTAAGTGTATCTATAATTTGGTGGGCTTGTCAAAAGATGTATCAGCATGAATAGCCAATTGTGTTACCTGAACTTGGGCCAAGTCAGATCAATCAGGAAGTAATGGTCACCTTCACCTGTTACAACAGGCGAGGGTCCCTGACATTGATGTCTTTAATTTTATTGTTGAACTTCTTTGATCTAACAGGTTTACTTTGTTGATGGTGGTGATTGATCAGTTTACAAAATTTGCCCTATTTATCCCTTGCTCTTCCACCATTTCTTTAGAATAAACTGCTCATCTCTTCATGCGCCATGTGTTTTCTATGTTTGGTCTCATGCAAGAAATTATTAGTGACCGTGGGCCCCAGTTTATAGTGCAGTTCTGGAATGAGCTTTTATCAATTTTAAAAATTACACCCTGTCAATCCACAGCATATAATCCTCAGGCTGATGGACAAACTGAGCGGGTTTATCAGATCTTGGAACAGTACTTGCACTACTATGCTTCAGCTGCACAGGATACCTGGGCCAACGACCTTCCTCTCACTCAATTTGCTTATAATATGGAATTCATGCCTCAGTAGGGGTTTCCCCTTATGAAGCGACTTTGGGGTATAACCCCTCACTTTTGGTTGGTCCTTACCTGCAGCCAGAGGTCCCAGCTGCTGCGGATCATGCAGAGCATATTTGGTCTATTCAGTGCTTGGTTTGGGAGCATCTCACTAAGGCTGTCAGCAACTACAAGCGTTTTGCAGATTGGAAGCAGATTCCTGCTCATGACATTGTGGTGGATTCATATGTCATGCTTGATATGCACCATTTGCGGATGCAGTTAATCTCCCAGAAGTTTGCAAGTAAGCATTTGGGTTTCCACTTGGTGGAGGATAATTTGGTTAATGGTGCTTTCTGGTTAAAGTCACCACCTCACTGGAAATAACATCCAATTTTTCACTCATCTCAGCAGTCCTGGTCAAGGATACTATCCCTTCAAATCCTGAGCTGATAGTGATGAGGATGTGGAGGAGGCCGAAGTGGAGAGCATTTTAGCATCCTACAGATCTTGGAGGTCAGTTCAGTATCTCATTGCGTGGAAGGGTTATCCAGCCTATTAAAACAGCTGGGTAAAAGCCCATGATTTCACAAACTGCATGTAACTAATTGAAGCTTTTCAAATGTCCCATCTCAATGCTCCCTGTCCCCCTGCAAAGGTTGCAGCTTTAATGGTGATCAAGTTGCCCAATGCTCACAAAAATGTAGCCTCATGCAGTTTACCATCTTTGGCATCACTCCTCTGGAAAAATGAAAGGGTAGCATAAGTCCAGGGGTTCTTCCCCTCTGTGTGGATCAAGCAATTTTCATTTCCTGACAAAAAGGGTCCAAAAAGGGCAGCTGTACCCCTCGTCACACAGGGCGACCTCAACCATGTGGTAGATGAGCGCTGGGTAATGGTGCTCCCTTTTAAGATTCCTCCCCCAGTTCCTGCGCTTGCCTCCACCAAGTTAATTTTTCTTAATAGAGGAAATCTGTGCTGAAATCATCAGAAACTGTCATTCCCACAAGCTGAATGGAATCCATAAAGCTGATGGCACCAAATCCTCAAAATTGGCGTTATTATGTCTGAAATATACATGATTAAAGCCTGACAGGTGTGCAACTAATAGCTGAAGGGGGACAGATAATAAATCTCAGTCAAAATTGCCAATGACATCAAGCCATTGGGCAGTATGGTTGCCAATCCTAAATTTCTCTCAAAATTGTTAGGATTGTCACCAATGGGCATGTATCATCATTGGGGATTATTGTCAAGAATTCAAAACCATCATTATAAAAATCAGGATCATTGCACAAGGAATCCCACTTGGCTGAACAAACGCCCCAGCTATGAGGCATGGGCAGGTTGATCATCCTGAACCCATTTCTGAACTGTTGGGATTGTCCCTATGTGGGGTGGCCCTGGAGGAACCCCGTTACCTGTTGGCCAAATACATCATGCTAACTGCTGTAGATGCAGTAAAGCTTTAGGTCAGGCGTTTGTGGATGAACTGATAGCAACTTGGCCTGCTGTTGATCCTTTTAATGTTGGTTCAGATTGAAGTCAATGTTTCCCCCTCCCTCAAAAATTCACTAAGTTAGGTCAAAATTTGAGGGCCCCAATCCCTGATTTGACAAACTACCAAAAAAACACTATTTAATTATTTGCATCACACTGAGGTAAATGTTGGTCAATTTTCTTTATTTAACATTTAATAAAAATCCTTCTATACAATTGCAGTTTTTTGTTATGTTAAAATCTAAAACACCCTTCCTGACTATATTTCCACAACCCATGGGGCCCATGGCCATGTTCACCTGGTTCTTCGCTATGCTCCTCTACACAACTATTGTCATGGACACTCAGTGAAAAAAATTCCTTCCTGGTTTCATAACAGTCATGCAAGTAGCAGTGCTAATGGAATTTGGGCTTGTCATTTGAGTTCTTTGGAACTTCAATTGGCAGATCATTCTAAAATTAACTTGCTATCTTCATGACAATTAATGAGTCAGGACATCTCTTATTTTATAAAATGATAAGACTAGTAATTAATTACCCATGCTTCACTATGGTGTTTATAACTTACCAGATGGTTGCAAATAATTTTTAGTTTTTATATTGGTAGATAGTCATCAATAAGTTCGGAAACCATTAACCTATCAAATAGTCCAATCTCCAACCACTTAGCCAAAACTAATTAAATCTGCCAAATGTAACTAAACCATCAATCACTTACCTTAAACTATTGAGCTTATCAAATCAGCCAAAAAATGAACTACCATTTAGAAAAACCAATTGTTGAACTTATAAACCAGCCAAAAACTACCAAGCACTTATCAAAACCTATGAAACTATTAAATTAAATGAATATGAAATTGCTCAGCCAAATTACTATATAGTTACCATTAGAATTATCTGTGTTTTAGATCTTATATAGAACTGTTATTAAAATTTATATGATTTTATTAGAAAATAGCATATTACTATTTCCAAACTTTATAAAGTAATTGTGCCAAGTTTGTTGATTTTTTGTTATCTGCTCATGAGAAAATGTATCAAATATAAATAATAGATAAAATAAACTGAATGATACTTTTGTCAAGACAAGTTTAAGCTAATTCTTGTTGATACCCAGTTTAACAAAAATTTGTTTGTGGGTTTAAAGTTTACTAGATGATCCTAATCACTTCTTTTTTATATTGGTAGATGGCTACCTATAAAATTAAGAAATCAAATCATAATATTTATTTTTAAAAAATTACCATCTAATCAACAAATCAACTAAACTTATTAAATTAAATAAAGCAATCACTTGCCTGAAACCATTGATTATCAAATTTAACCTAAATCCACCAACCACTTATTAAAATCAATTAACTTATCAAATCAACAAATCACTAACTGTTTACAAAAACTATCAAGCTTACTAATTAACCCAAAACCATCAACCACTTTCCAAAACCATTTAAGCTATTAAATCAACCAAATATTATTTAAACTGCTCAGCCTTGACAATATGCCAATTTTCATTAAAAAAATATAAAATGTTCACTTCTTATATGTAAAACTTTTTATTTTACTATGAAAACTAAAAAGTTGGTTTCGAATTGCACATGAACCCTTTCCCATCCACCTATATCCAAAGTTTCAAAACTCTACATGCTGTAATTTTGGCTGGGCATTGCACACACACACATAGACACTTGCTTTTATTATTATAGATCACTAGCTGATCCCTTGATATATTTACTTTATAAAGAAGTCCTGTTACATTGAAATGCATCTCAACAAAAGTAATTGACTCCATGAGATATGCTTTGATGTCTGCTATCATAATATTTACCATGGATTTGATAAGCCATTCTTTATACTCATAGATGCCAGCAATGTTGCAGTCAGATCTATACTGCTGCAATCTTAATAATGCTGATCAACCTATTGCTTACTTCAGTATAACTCTGAACATGTCATAAAGAAAATATAATGTTTCAGAATGGGAGTGCATAACTGTGTTGCTGGCTATTGAACATTTCTGTCCATACATATATAAGAAACACTTCACATTTGTAACTTATAATGCATCATTAAAATGGTTTCAACAAATGAATGATCCCAAATAATGACTTGCAAGATGAGCCCTCAATTTGCTAAACCATAATTTTATATATTACGTTGAGATGATACTATCCATAAAAATGCTGATAGGTTGTCCCACTTACCAATACTAAGTTTATATGCATCTAAAGGAGATTTTTGAGCTGATATGATGACTTAAGATGTGATATTGAGAGACCAGAAATTAATAATGATTAAAAAAATGATAGATCAGATCCAAATCAAAAAAGGTTTACTCTTTAAATGCATCAGGACAGCTTAGTTATCTTATGTCCACCCCTCCATCTTGAACATCAACCATAATGGAGGCTCATACCAATGTGTGGCATGATGCACTAATGAAAATCTACCAATGGCTTAAAGAATGATGTTACTGGGAAGGTATGTTTGATTCTATTCGTTATGCTATCAATGTCAAGAGAGTGTCTGTAACTCTCTCATTCCCAGCAAGGTGATGTGGGATGCAAACCCACATTTCTAGGAAACTAGCCATTAAGAAAAGGGGAAAAAAGACACCTCAAATGGTGCCTGTGCAAAAGGTACTCCAGGCAATGGTGTAGAGCGCAATATATAGTACCAGGTAAGTGAGGAACATAACAGCTTGAATGGACCCCAGAGGGGAGTCCATAATCAAGTGTAACTTGGCATCAGGGGGCTTGGGTGCCTTGATCTGGAGGGGACCTGGGCGGCCCAAGGGAGCACCTGGGATTTTGGTAAATTGCAATAGAAGGTAGTGGCCCACATAGTTGGAGACCTTCCGAAAGAGGTCCACCACCAAGTTAGCCCAAGGAAACATAAGTAAAACGTGAAAAAAAGGGTATTTTTATTTTAAGAAAGTTGATCAATGAGGAATGTTGGTTGCAAAAACATATTTAAAGTGGGTCAGGGAAATTCAGGTTCTGTGGAAGTGCGCCTAAGCCTTGATGCTCCAATAAACAGATGCTTCCATCCGTTTTTGTAAAATACACCAAAAGTGCCTTCACTCAAGTAATCAATTGAAGCCATATTTTACCTGAACTTAAAATTTCATAACTTGAATGGCATTCAAACCCTTGCTCTCCAATTAACTGAATTGAACTGTCTTCATTTGTAACGTACATCATTTGTTTCAGTGCCTGGGCTAAGATAAGAGGCTGGGCGTTTTGCACCCCATTAGTATCAACCTGGGCATGCTTGGCTTGCACCCAGCGTTGATCTAAGGTGTGTTTCAGATCAGGAAGAGCCTGAAGTTTCACCTTCTGGGCCTCCTGTTGCCCAGCCTTATCTCTAGCATTAGTTCCCACTATTATGTCATTCAACCATGACAATCAAATCCTTCCTCATTTGAACTACTAGGTCCCTTCTAACCTAAATCACCAACAACAAGTTGCTGGTCCAACCTCCCCCTTTTTAACGCATTATTGGTATCATTAGGCCTCTTTCTAATTCCATATACAGGCACCATTACATTATCCTAGCCATCAATCATTTCATAAAAATGGGCTGAGGAACTTCAGTAGCCTCTGAAACTGCTAAAGACACAGCCTCATTTTTACTTTCAAGTATTCACCTTGACACAGCAGCCCAAAAGTCCCTACCTGTTAATGGAATAAATTTTTTATCCCAGGCTGTGATCAAATAAAATCACTGTGGAGACTTATCAAGCCTTTACAGTCCCCTATCATCCTTCCATAATGTGGCTGTAGAGTGAGCTAATGGTACCCTCATTTCTATTCTCTTCAAGATGACTCAAACTGAACTGAATTAATGGAACAAGTATTTTACTGCAGTTCTAGTAGCTTACAGGGTAATCTAAACCAAATTATTAAAATGTCCCCGCCAAGGCTCAATATGGTAGGAACTAATGTTATCTTCAAGTGTCCAACCCATTTTAAAATACCACTACCCCTTATACTGCTAATCCACCCATGAGAAAACTTGAAGAAAGGATATCTATATAATGGGTTTTGATATCCAAATTCCTAGAAACAACTACCAGAAAAGAGACTGAACAAGATAATGCAAAGATTTACCTCATGCCTGAATATCAATTGAGAGATATTGTGCTATTCTAGCATCATTTACCTATAAAGAGAGTTCATAAACTTGTTGTATTATGGTCTGGCCCCTATCAAGTAATATACCAACATGGCCCCAAATATTCCATCACCTCAGTCAAACTGAGGACTGTCATTAATTTCAAACATGGAAGATTCTCCAGAGTTATGTCTCTTGGAAAGAACTTAAGGGGTGTTGTTAAGAAATATTAAGTGCAAGATAGTTTAGATATAGATTGATTCTTGGACAAGTTTGCCAACAACCACAAAAAATTACCTGATGAATTCTTTTTTAGTACTAGATGGTCCCAACCTGAGGGGGGATTCATTGTACCTGATGAATTCTTTGATAAACCATTTTTAAATATATACAAAGGAGTAATAACAAAATTATCTCAAAAGGTGTAAAGGGTAACACCCCCTCACAACCCAATTACTTGGCTCCCTTAAAGATTAGAGAAGATTTTTTCAACCTTAAGGACTGATATCCTCACTAAGAGCACTTCCCTCCAGATATTATAGATATTTGTTTGTTTAGGTAAGCAAACTACGCTTTACCCTACCTAAATCTGGTCTACATTATTGTCAGATTGCATTTTCCCTCTTGAAAAATAATTTCACCAGAAGCCCGCTGACTTAATTTTAACTATTAATTATCTATTTTGAAAGATCTATCTAATAAACTCAGGAAAATTCCAAAGGCATTTAAACAAAAAGTATTAATTTAGGGAATTATATTAACGTTATGGTCTCTGAGTTAGCTCTTAAAACCTAGCTTCTTTGTGGCTCATTGATAAGAGTCAGTTTATTGCACAACAGTAGATATTAAACACTTTTTCTTGTTATCATTGCAAATAAAGTCATCTTCATTTTGATCTTCCTGAAGCTGTAACAGGCTTCTTTTATGTTTACCCACTTTAATCTAAATAGAGCAAACTAATTTTTGAAAAAAAATCTCTAGAGTCCCATTCTGACACTAACATTTGCTTTTTGTTTTTCTTGATTGATATTAACTTGTTCATGTGGGTTTTTAATACATCCATATTAAAATGTAATAATTTGTTTTATAAGCATCCCTGGCTAACTGGAATGCATTGGTTTCATAACTATAGTTTGTATTAATAATAGCTGAGTCAAGATAAAAATGAAGCTCAAATGTTATTTCTAGAAAACATCTGTTAGGTCTAAGGCCCAAGTTAGCTTTAATATAAAATCTTGCAGTTCTTGTGTTACCACTTAAATAACCAAACAACAAAAATTAGGATGACCCTGAAACCTTTATCTGATGAGGGAGTAGCCATCTTAGTGAGATTATGTTGATCATGATGTGCATCATGATGCACAAAAAAGCTCAAAGTAAACCAGAAAATTAAAACGTTTGAATAGTGAAGTTTTATATATAAAATTAAAAGGGATGTTAAAGTTCAAAATAGGCAACATTCTCACAAATGAGGGTACCAGCCTATAAGTTTGGGGTTTGGGATTTACCAGTTCTCTTCTCAGGGGCTACATGTTATTATTGAGTTTTCAGTTTTTTGTTTGCACTTTAGAAGGTAAGGTTGGATTGAAAAAATGCTGCAATAATCTGGTGTTGGAAATAGAAGGGGCGCTCCATGATTGGCTGTATTTAATTAAAGACAATTTTTTTTAAAAAATAGATTTAGACTTGCTCCTTCTGTGGATGCCTAACATTCAATTAGTGTAGGAAAAAAGGTGATATTGGCAATATAATAAACAAAAGAAAGATCTAGAAACGTCACCCTGAAATTAAGATCCATAATAAAATAAATATATCTTACTGTGAAAATTAATAATAAGATTTTTTGAGATACTTTGGGATTTGCAAATAGAGAGAACTTGAGAAAAATGGTGATGGCAGGGGAGAACTTACCTGTAGTAGTGCTCCATTTTATAAGATTAGCTGATGTATTTCTTTTTATAAGAGCCTAATATCGACAATAAAACCCTTAGGTAAGGTTGGAACAGAAACAAGTTATAAAGAGGTTAGATGGCACTGGAGAGCCTTACAGCATCCCTCATAGATATTAAGGGTTTAATCTGTGACTCTTTTTAGTGTTCTTTAGGTGTTCAACTTAATGGTGATTGAGGTTATTAATGCATCAAGGTGAGTCTAAATCATTATGGGGTATATGTAAAACTGAACTGTATTTTCCTCTAGATCTTTGTTATTGGCTTGTAAGGTTTTTATAAATAATAACGTTTAAGGATTTCAGAATTTTATTCCAAGATCAGATCAGCCTTGACTAGGTCTGACCCTAGCATCAACTGCTGGTGTTGAAGATTCAAGATCTTTACCATCTGATTAGAATTGATTATTGTGGATATCTGATAATTGTTTCAAGCAAATAATGATGCATCAATTGAATGGTGACATGTATTGATTCAGTCAATATCTCAAGTTATTAAGAAATAACTAATAGATGAAATGCTGAGCAAACAGAAACCTATATAATTTGGATTTTGTTTATAGATAATGTACCAATGATGAGGAGATGTCAATAAAATGATGTTACAGATGAATTACACTGAAACAATTGATTAATTTATATAAAAAATGAGACAGAGAAACAATTTGCATTTAATTACTTTCCAAGGATGACAAGCAAAAATTATAATACAATGATATAAGTAGTGAACACTTTCTTTTTTAGCACTAGTGGTGCCCAAAGTAGTAAACACTTTCAGATTTGGGAGTAAAGTGATTCTAATTAGTGTAATTGACCCATTGCCTTGCCAGAGCTAAGGATAGAATATATTATTTATAAAATATGACCCAATCAATTAAACCTAAGCTGTAGATGCCTACTGAGCTATTCCATGCTTAGAGTTCCCCTGATTGCTCCTTCAAAGCAGAAGCAAAGACCTCCAGTATGCCACACCCTATCCTTTACCCAAACTATCCTTTAATAACCATATTATCTTGCCAGTCACACTATTTTAGATTTGTACTAGCATTCAATACCCATGCTTCACTACAATGTTTATAGAAATTAAAAATGATTCAAAATGATTAGTTTAGATTTTATATTATATAGTAGAATACCTATGCTTTGCTACAGTGTTTATAACTTAACATATGATTCTAAATTATTTTAGTTTTATATTGGTAGATAGCTATCAATAAGTTCAGAAACCATTAACCCTATTAAAAATTCCAACCTCCAACCACCTAGATAAAATCAATTAAGCCTGCCAAATTAACTAAACCATCAGTCACTTACCTGAAACTATTGAGCCTATTAAAGCAACCAAAAAATAAACCACCACTCAGCAAAAGCCAATTATTGAACTTACAAAACAGCTAAAAACTACCAAACACTTATCAAAACCTATGAAAAAATTGAGTTAAATGAATATGAAATACCCAGCCAAATTGCTATATAATTACCATTAGAAATATTTGTTCTAGATCTTATATAGAATGATATTTAAATTTATATGATTGTATTAAATAATTACATATTAGCATTCTGTTCCCAAACTTTATAAAGTAATTGTGCCAAGTTTGATGATTTTTGGTTATTTGCTCGAGATAATGCATCTATATAAAGAAATGAACAGACTGACACTTTTTTAAATAAAATTTTTAGGCTAATTCTTGTTGATACCAAGTTTAACACATATTTGTTTGTGGGCTTAAAGTTTATCTGATAATCTTATATCTTATATTTTTTGACGGTTATCGATAAAACTAAGTAATCAAAGTATACTGAATCAATATAAATTTACCAACCATCCAGCCATACCCAATCAAGCCTATCGAATTAACTAAACCACTAAACCACTTAGCTAAAACCATTAGATTAAAAATCAACTAATCACCAACCGCTTCGTAAACCAAAACTAAATGTACCGAAACGACCTAAATAACCAACCATTTCCAAAACCAATCAACTTGTCGAATCAACCAATCACTAACTTCATTATTAAAACCGTTAAGCTTATTAATCAACACAAACCCACCAACCGCTCGACAAAACCATTTAAACTACCGAATCAACCAAATATCAAACTTCTTGGCAGTAACAATATACCGATTTCCATTAAAAACAAATAAAATTTTAACTTGTTACATATAACTTTTTATTTTACTATGAAAATTAAAAATCCGGCTTCAAGGTGCACACGAACCCCCTCCTGTCCACCTATAGCCAAATTTTCAGAGCTCTTCATGCTCTAGTTCTGGATGGGCATCGCACGCACACAAACACACTTGCTTTTATATATATAGATATATTTTAGATAGATTATATATTATAGATGTATTAGTTTAGACTACTTAAACATCAGTTTCAGATGTGATATATAGTCTATCTTGGACTTTGGTTAAATGTGGTTATTGTAACTTATGATTAATACTATCTTAGTTAAATTTAACAAAGTATGATTCATTGGATTTGATTGCATGCTTATCTCTGATTAGCTGGTAAAATAATGCCAATTCTTGAATCCCTTTTATCAATATAAACATTAAATTAAAAATGAAATTTACAGGAAAGAAAAACAAATACATCTACTAAGCACTTTAATTTTTTTAGTACTAGATGGTCCCAACCCGAGGGGGATTCATCGATGTTACTAAGCACTTTAATGTTTTTCACGTTATATGTCTTTACTATGCTAATGCTTCTTATATATTTAAGCCCGTTTGCTTCATCTTTTGATTAGTCCTTTTCCAATATATCTAATTTGAATCTACAGCATCATTTATTCAATTTGTTTTTATACTTGTTTATTCATCTAAGGTCTTTTAGTCTAACATTTTTCACATTCAACCTTGCATTATAGCCTTCATACTTGCTATACATTTTACACCTAATTATTTTTTATAATTATTCAAAGTAAAAGTTAAGATCCTTGTTTTATCTGATTTTAGACTAAATGTTAGGCTTAGCTTTAAGAGGTATATGCAGAAATTTTTGGAAAAAAGAACCTCATTTTATCTAGTACTAAAAAAAAGAACCTCATTTAAAAAAAGCTCTAAAAAGTATGAAATAATTGAGAAATTATGCCTCCTCAATAAAACCCTTTTTATAGTCAGCGCCATATTTTAAACTGAATTATAGAATTTTGCTCACAAATACAAATTATATCTTATGTTTGGATTGGGTCCAAGTGTAAACTATAAGCAATTTAGAATATATAGTACTGAGTATATAAATTATAAATACCTATTATAAGTCAGCTAAAATATGGTGTTGACTTCTAAAAAGGGTTTTATTGAAAAGGTATATTTTTCTCAATTATTTCATACTTTTTAGAGCTTTTTTTAAAGGAGGTTCTTTTTTCCCAAAAAAATTTTTAAGAAGGTTCTTTTTTCTCAAAAAAGCTTTACTCCAGTTCTTCCTCCCCAAAAAAAATTAGTGCATTTTTAATAGTGGCTCTTTTTCCTACTTTTATTAAATATTACTACCTCTATATATCATTTTTGACCCCTTAGTATTTCTCTATAAAATTAAAACTCATTGTATATATTATATATAGTATCTTATAAACAAATATACTAATAATTCATTTTATTAAATTTAGTTGATTTTATTGGTCAAATTATTTTAAATTTACTGATCACCATCTACAATACATCATTTTATTAAAATTTAGATGATTTTATTGGTCAACGTATGCTGAATTTACTGATCACCATCTACAGAGATTTATTTTATTAGATTTGGTTGCTTTTATTAGTCAATCTATGATAAATTTATTGATTGTTATCTAAAATAATTCATTTTATCAAATTTAGATGAGTTTATTGGTCAAATTATGCAAAAACGATAGCCTATAATAATTTAAGCTCATCCCACTATGAGCTCATACTGACTGAATTTTGAACATATCCCCTAGCCATAGGACATATAAAAGTGCTTCGAAGCTATCGCTTCACCGATGCTGGAATTAAGTTTATCCGGGGTTGTGTTAGTCCCACAAGTATCCATCGCTTCCGAGCCCATTGATATACTTACTAAATTAATGGGCAGATACTTGACCAATACTTACAAAAAGTAAAATGGGACCTAAGTTGGAGCATTCTATATTTTTGGAGAAGATGATCATCAAATCAGTCCAGTATTTTCAGAGGTATGCGCAAACAAACAGAAAAAAAGAAAAAACATACATACAGGTCGAATTGATAACAATCTTTTTCAAAGCCAGTTAAAAAAGGTACATTTTTCAGAATCATATTATGTAGAGCTATAATATCTGGTTATTAGAGGTATATGATTTCAATTACTCATAAAGTTGAAATCATTTAAAAATTTTTTATTTGTATTGAAGCTAAGATATCTGGAATAACTAATTTAAATAAAAATTATAAAATTTAAACAAATTTTAATTTAAGATTACAATATATTTTTTGATCAAATATTGTATTTGGCAGGAATACCGTAAAAACATCTAAAGCTTCTCAGGCTAGTAGCCAAACTCACTTTCAATCAACGAGCTTATAACGTAAAGTATTCGATTACTAAGTTATATAATCGTTGATTTAGGAAGCAAAAATTGTTTACTCTGAAATACTATCCTTATACTAAATCTAAATATTGTGGGATTTTAGTTCAGAATGAGATCATAATATTTAAGCAATCTACTCAATAAAAATGATTTAGAGCTTTTACCTTATGGTAAAAAGCTTAAGTGCATGATGTATCTTTCACCCACCAGGTAAGCGTACCATTATTATGGGTAATGACTAACTGATTGTTCATACTATACCAATATTGTGCCTTTCTAGAAAGTAAAATATATTATCATGCTCTTAAGATTTTGAATATATATAATATCAATTGGTTGATTTAATTGGCCAATCTATAATAAAATTACTGATTGCCATCTACAATAATTCATTTTAAATCTATTAAATCTAGTCAATTTTATTGGTCAACCTATGCAAAAACAATCCACACCCATAATCATTTAAGCTCATCAGATATGATCTCATACTTTAAACTTACCTCCCCAGCCATAGGACATATATCATGTCAAAAAATTTCATTCACTGACTGACTGACTGATATCTGAAACCTTCGAGTCTGATAGGGTCAATCTATTTAAGTGAGTGGGTGAGAACTGGCGAATCTTATTGAATCTGAAATTATCAAGCCTGATGGGTTCAATCTATTTGGGCGAGTGGGTGAAGATTGACAAATATCATTGAATAATCACCAAATTGCTCACCTGAAGCTAATCGAGTCTGATAAGTTTAATCTTTTTGGGTGAGTGAGTGAGAATTGGCAAATAAGATCAAATCTGAAATTATCAAGCCTGATGGATTCAATCATTTGGGTGAGTGGGTGAGAATTGGCGAATACAATCTAATAATTCACCAAATTGCTCACCTGAAACCCAACAAAAATCAGTATTAGAGTTTAAGTAGTAGATTAAGTAGTTAGGATAATCAACTCACCAGCCAGGAAAGCAACAGTGGAGCTGTTAGTCTGAGTGGCTCGAGAGTAGTGCTGGCACAGCCTATAGGCTACAATGTGAGCTTATCATCTGATAAACTTTAAATACTGTAGTGAAGCACGGGTATCTGGATGTTAGGTTTATATATTTTAAAAACCTGCCTAATTTGGTTCACTTAATTAATAAAATACTTTGGGCAAGTTAAGTAGAAGTTGATTTAGTAGTTTGGAAGATATGTCACATACTCAATGATTTTAAATATAAAAAGATGTTTCGGATAGCAGTTTGGTGTTATTTGATTGATTCGATAGGTTTATTTTGTTTGGCCGAGTGGTTAATGGCTTTTGGTCGAATTGATAGGACGTAGTTTAGTTTTGAGGGGTGATTAATTATTGGTTGTTTTGATAAGTTCAGTTAGGTTTACCTGAGTGGTTGGTGGTTTTTGGTTGTTTCGATTGAGCAACCAGATTTGGCTGAGTGGTTTTGTTTATATATAATATAAAATCTAAATTAATAAATTGAAAATCTGAAGTTTTATAGATACCGTTGCGAAGCGGGTAAATCGGCTAGTCTACTTAATAAAACACATTCACTGACTGATTGATGACATCTGAAACCTTCGAGTTGATAAGTTCAATCTATTTGGGTGAGTGGGCGTGAATTGGCAAATTCTATCGAATCTAAAACTATTGAGTTTGATAGGTATAATATATTTGGGCAAGTGATTGAGAATCACCAAATGTTAGCTAATAATTCACCAAATTAGTCACCTGAAACTAAATAAAAATTAGTGGTAGAGTTTTAAATGGATTATTATAGCTTATTAAGTAGATTAGGATAACCAGTTCACCAGCCATGAGGGCAACAGCAAAGCTGTTAGTCTGAGTGGCTCAAGCATAGTGCTGACACAGCCTTTAGACTGTTAATGTAAGCTCATAAATAAACCCAGCAACGCTAGGTAACTCCGCTATTAGAAATGTATGCTTTCTCTTCTTTCTTTTCCATTTAACCAAACTGAGCCATGGCAACGCATGGCTGGGTACAGCTAGCTATAATATAAAATTAACCCTTTCACTGATTTTCAATAAATCATCCATTTTTTTTGGCCTTAATTTTGGCACGAATTTCTTAGCTGATGTTCACTCTTTTTAAACTCATTTTGGTCCTTGTCATAACACAAATATTTGATAAATTTAAAAATAAGTCTATATAAATCTTATTTTAATTGGATGCATATATGCATTTTTAGACTTATACCACCCCATTTTTTGGATGCATATATGCATCGAATCATTGAAAGGGTTAAATTAATCAATTAAAATCAGCTGATAATAAATAAACCTGAGTAACACCGGGTAACACCACTAGTATGTCCTATGGCTGGGGGGGTATATTCAAAATCCAGGCAAGTATGAGATCATATATGATGAGCTTAAATTATTATGGTTGTATCATTTTTGCATAGATTGGCCAATAAAAGCAAATAAATTTAAACAAATTATTTTAGATGGCGATCAGTAAATTTACTATAGATTGACCAATTAAATTAAATTGATCTAAAATGAATTATTGTAGATAGTGATCAGTAAATTTACTTTAGATTAACCAATTAAATCAACCAAATAGATAAAATGAGGCAATATAGATAGATATCTGAAAGTTACCATATAATTGACTGATAAAATCAGCTAAGTAAAACTAAAAAAACTGCCAACCTTATACCTGAAACATTGGACAATCAAGTCAACTGAACAATCATATATATATATATATATATATATCATAGAATATTTGTGTCAAGCTTATCTGAAATTGGTAAACTGTCTAAGAGAGAGGTTGAAATAAATATGCATTTATAATGATTTTATTTACAAAATGATTTCCTAAACTACTATAACTAAACACTATCTGTTTTAGTCTAAATTGAATAAAATCTAATCTATCTGCCAGCTACTTGCCTGCTGTTATACACATTTTTAGTTAGGCTAATCCAATCATTACTTACATTATCTAACAATCTCAGGTATTATTCTTTTAAAAGTTAAATGACTAAACACAATGATAGTATCTTATTATAACAGTATATAAAAAGTTAAGAAAGTTTCTAATAATCTTCAGCTATAAGGTACATATTATATACTTAAGTTTATTACCATAAGTAAAACTTGAATTATTTTTTTATAATTCTCTTTTTTGGTAATTCTGTCCCCTGGTCAGATTATCTTGAATAAACAGCTATATAAATTTAAATTAAGTGATAAAAAGTGATTAAATAAAAGTGATTGCACCAGGATTTGTACAACTGACCTTTATAAAATTTAAGCCTAAGAGCCAAAAACTGAGCCAATTATACTAGATACTATATTATTTATTTTATTAAAAAACTCCATACTTTATTTAAAATAAATTTAAGGGAAAGTAAGAGGGGAGGGTGGAATACAGGCAATTCAGCCAAGGGTAAAAAGGACCAGGGGTTCAGGCTGCTAGAGTTCTAGCACCTCCAACTATTGCTGATCAGCAATCACCATCACTAGCCACAGTTCTAGTATTGGCAGGCTTATAGGCCATTCTATTCTCAGTCAATTAGTTGCCTCATTGCATATGATGAGCAATCCGGTGGGGAAAGCCAAACATGTGGCTTTATAACACCCAA